>VMRN01000956.1:0-13187 GCA_010277015.1 Poeciliopsis turrubarensis | reverse complement strand
TATTTTTCTGAACCAAACCTTGTCTAGGACTCTTTCACTAAATCTTTTTCTTCTAATTTCTGTGTTTTGTATAAAAAGCTATTTGCTGGGCTCCTCAGCGAACTCGACTTGTAGAAAAATATACTTGTCATGTGACACTCATCTGTTTACTTCTAGTGTGCAACAAGGGGCAGGTGTCTCTCTCCGTTCACTGAAAGTTAAGTTGAATCTTGGCTTTCTTGAGTCCGTTCATGTGAACGTTTGTTTCTGTGGAGCTGCAGGCATCACTGTCCTCGCCTTCATTGTTGGTGCACCAGCTGGGCTTCAGAGGAGTCAGCTCAGGTGCTATGACATCTCCATCCTACAGGCAAGAAGCAGATGTTTGTTCTGACATTTGCAAGAATGCAAAATATAACATTTGCAAGAATGCAAAATATGACATTTGCAAGAATGTGCCAGTACAGTAACAGTAGAAGGTTGTGTAGTTTTACCTTAATTAAATTAAATGCAAATTTGAACTATTTTTACTAAACCATCCTTCTATACCACCATCAGATTGTGATGTGATTTGGGTTCATAGAGAGCTTTCAGGGGGGGCTGCATGCATCCATCCATCCATCAGTATTTCTACACATGTATTTGAGAGTGCAGTAGCAAAAAAAATTGGGCATATCTCACTGGAAAATCTATGGACAGTACTATAACTACATGTTTGTCTTTATGAGGGTTTTTGTTGTTACATTGTTTGCTTAATGAATGAATCAAAGAGCAATATCATTAGCTGTGTCAACATCCAATGTGAGTTGTTTTCATTATTTTGTTTTTACAGTTTCTTTCTAAAATACCTGAAAACACCCATTACTGAATGTGATAAAGTACAACAACTGATGGTTCTTTGTTGTTTTTGATCACCTGTAATAAAACAAACTCATGCCAAGAATGAAACAGGTTCATCTTTCCACTGATAGTTGGAGTCCTTTAAATCCAGACCAACTTGTTCTCATTATGTAGTCAATGGATTCCTGTATTAAAGGAACTTGACACAAAGACTTGTTTGCTTGTCATTGTCAGAAACAGTGATTTGTAAGGTTTCACTTTCAAAATGATTGCATCTACCTCTTCACACCTTGATTGAATATCAAGGTACAATATATTATACCTATGGCTGAATATTAATTTGTCTTGTAAAATGAATTATGATCCCACTAATTTCAATTGCTGAAAATGAAAGATAAGCATCATAATAGGCACGCCACGCATATATCTGATTGTTTTATGTTAATTGAACAAACAGTTTAAAATATCCAGCATAAATGGACGGAAGTCAAACAGTGTGATGGTGATACTGCCATGAACATAATATAATATTTCTTTGCAGCTTGTGATTGTAATTCTTAGTGCAATCAGTCACCAAGAATTCGCCTGTTTCTCTGCGGCCTTTAGCTTGAGTTATGTAAAACAATAAAACAAAACAACTTGTGTCTTTTTTCTTTAGCTTCAGATGACTTTGTGGTGTCTCTCAATTCTGTCTGTCGCAGGGCAACACAGAGACAAACAGGACAAACAACCACGCACACACACTCACACCTAAAGAATTTGGAAAGACCAATTAACCTAACAGTCATGTTTTTGGACTGTGGGATGAAGCTGGAGAACCTGGAGAGAACCCACGCATGCACAGGGGGAACATGCAAACTTCATGCAGAAAGACCCCGGGCCGGGAATCGAACCCAGGACCTTCTTGCTGCAAGGCAACAGCGCCACTCTGCAGCCCCATTTGGTGAAGATGCTGTGTTGAAAATTTTAAAAGGCCTTTAAACTGCCTAATGGATATTTGACAAACAAAACCAAATAAAAACCATAAAATAAATATGTATATTGCTAAATTGAACCATATTTTCCTGAAAAAAAGCTGTTTCAGTGAAACAGTCTATGACTGTTTCAGGTTTGTTGATGACAAAAACCGTAATTTACTAAAACTAATTAAGTATGAATAAAATTCATAAATCAAATACCCTTAAACCAACCACCAACAATCTAAGACTGTTTCACTGAATCTTTCTCTGTGTGAGTTGTTTTCATTAGATTATTTTTACAATTTCTTTCTGGAAAGTTACTAAAAAAGTTACATTTTATTCATGTGGTGCAAATATTCATAATCAGTCTGACATAATGCATATTAAGGTTTATTTATTATTTTGAGCTATTAAAATAGGCCTCTGACAATATCTATACATATTTGTTAGTGTTCTGTAAGTTCAGGGGCTTGGAAAAGGAGAGAAATCTGCTTTTTAATGTTATGACACAGACATAACAATTAAATGTTAAATATCTGACCAACTGTTTATGCCATGCAGTCTGCAGAAATACCTGAGAAGTTTCTGTCCATGCACCACTGAACAAAATGTTAGTGAAATGGAGGCAAACAGTAGTTTGTAGCAAAGCTAATAAAATGAACATTTTATTAAAGGTTCCTAAATCAGCATGCTCATCCATCGCTCGCTCCCTCCCTCTCATTCTATTACACTTATGTACAAAGAAGAATTGATAAAAAGAAAACACAACCCTGACACCAGAAATGTCTTCCTAAAATTTTAATTGTGCACATTAAATGATTAACATTGAAATGCTGAAGTTAAATCCAGGGTCATTTAATACAACAGACCATGTTAATGTCATTAACTTATCAATAAGAAGAACCAATTGAACTATTGCAAAACTTATTTCTTAATTTGTATTCTTAAAGCAGATCAGACATGAAAAATGTCAACTAAACCAGACAATAGTGAAGATGTGAGAGGAGGATTTATTTTCTCTAAATGGTGGAGGAAAGACTGAAATTGTAAGATTCTTAGCCTTTGTTGTGAAAAAACATGTATTCTAGACCGATAGACCAAAAACATGCAAGCACACAGAGCAGAAAATCAGTTGTAACCCGAATGTAATTTTAACCTTCATGTCCTCTGATTTTCCACTCTTTAGCGTTTTAGCCCTTTGATCTCACGATGTTTTAATAGAATGATTAGTGATTCTCGCAAGATTATTATTGAGCCCTTTGCGGCTGAGTAGTGGGATCACATGTACCTTTGCAGTTTACCAGCTAGGTATATTAGCTGGAGCGGAAAGGCATGAAGTTTAGACCTCGTTGTAAGGAGCAGAGCTTGCAGGAGCGCATTATTGTGAGCCAGAAGGGAGATGAAAAAGACTGGTAGTGTGACATAAAACTGCGGAACTGGCCAGGTGATGGTGAGCTAAAAGACCAGGCCTAGAGCCAAGAAAAGATTTCACCTGTTGGTGATTGAAGATACTGCTTATTTCTCCTACCCAGCTGGTAGGAGAATTCTTATCATCAACAAAGGCCTCTGCTCCTTCTTCGATCTGACTTTTATTTACCCAGGATGTGAAACAAGCTCTGGATAATCATATTGTTCAAGAGCCTAATAATTCCCCATTCGGGGTGGATGGACTAAGGGGTGCTAAGTTCAGTCAGTCCCCACAGACTAGTAAAAGTGCATCTCAACCCTCTCACAAAAAAGCAGCTTCATCACCCTACACAGGTTACTGCTACAACTGTGGGGAAGATGGACATATAAAACGAAAGTTACGTATGTAACTACGGTTCTATGAATCCCGGATGACCGCCAGAGGGTGGTGCTGAAAGCACTGAATATTCCCTTCGCCGTTCGAGCAATAATACCAAAAGAGTCACACCTGTGACACATGGGATGATCAATCAGAGGCTATATAGCATGACGTCATCCGATGCTCTGTTCCTACAGAATCTTCTCGCGAAATGCAAGGATTCTGAGTGACAGAGAAGCTCTGGCGGTCATCCGGGATTCATAGAACCGTAGTTACATGCGTAACTTTCGTTCTATTTCATCCCTACTGACCGCCACAGGGCAGTGCTAAAAGCACTGAATGACGAATACCAGCGATGTCACAAGGAATCCTGAGCACAAACCTCACTGAGAAGGCCCAGAAGACCCTTGCAAAAGAACCAGTGGATGAGAGGACGCCACATTCACATTCTGAATGTGAATGTGAATGTTGTGTCTTTGAACAAAGACACAACTTTTCCCGAGCGGATAATAATCATAACTTCTCCAGGTACATGCCAAGGTGGGCCTAAAAGCAGCCACCCTACAGAAAGCGTTAAAGCGTTAAAGCTCCAACACATCCTAAACCTCTGATTCCAACAATTCACTTGGCCTCTCCAAGTGAATGTGCTTGGAGAAGCCCATGACGCAGCAGCACATTTAGCTTCCAGTGGAACTCCTCTCAAGGCGGCCCAGGAAGTGGAAACGCTCCTGGTAGAGTGTGCCTTCACGCCGACTGGCCGGGGGTGGTGTCAGCGTCGACATGGCAGATGACATCCACAATCCAATGGGAGAGACGCTGTTTGGACAGAGGACAACCTAATCGAGGGCCTCCATAGCACAAGAACAGCTGGTCTGAGCGTCTTAAAGCAGCAGTGGCTGCAAGATAGGCCTCCAGTGCCCTCACTGGGCACAGCAACTCAGAACCTTCCCCAGCGTCCCCTGAGATGGGCCAAAAACGCGCCAATCTCAATGGCTGGTTACAATAAGGAGGAGAAAACACTTTAGAGGCAAACGCCGGTTCAGCCACAAGGTAACACCAGAGCCATCTGAACTCCATCTGAGGCATGACGGGCTCAGAGAAAGAGAATGTAGCTCACCAACTCACTTAGCTGAGACAATAGCCAACAAAAAAGCAGTTTTACACGACAACCATTTGAGGTCCACCCGAACCAAAGACTCAAATGGAGGGCGGCACAGAGCCGTGAGGACCAAGGACAGGTCCCAAACTGGTGCTCGCGGGGCCATTGGAGGGCGCAGCCGACAAGCACCACGCAAAAAAAGAGAAACGAGATTATGGCTCCTCACTGTACAGCCATCAACCTCAGCATGACAAGACAATATAGCCACTACATACACCTTAAGTGTCGAAGGGGAGCGGACCTTATCAAGAAGACACTGAAGAAACTCCAAAATAGTGGGAACCGCACAGGAAACTGGATCATCATTACGGGCAAAACTCCACCGGGAAAACAGACGCCATCTGTTTTCATATTGCTGACAAGTGGAAAATGCCCTGGCACTCAAAATAGTGTGCCTGACAGGAGCCGAATACCCAGTCAGCTGCTGTTCAAGCCTCCCAGTGGCCACACCCACAGCTGGAGGCGGTGAGGATTGGGATGCCATGTCTGACCCCTCAACTGACACAGAAAATCCCTCCTGGTCAGGAGACACCACGGGACACCGTGACACAGACTTCCTTAGAAGCGGGAACCATGGCCGTGCCGGCCAATACGGAGCTACCAGCAACAGCCTGTGGCCCTCCTCGAGAACCCTCCGAAGAGTCGGCCAAATCAGGGAAAGGGGTGGGAAGGCATATAGGAGGACCCTGGGCCCAGGATGGGCTAAGGCGTCCTGGCCCACCGCACCGGCGGCCCCTGTAAGGGAAAACCATAGAGGACAATGAGTCGAGTCCTCTGTGGCGAACATATCGACCTCTGCCTGACCGAAAAGGCCCCAGACCAGGCGGACCACGTTGCTGTGGAGGGACCACTCTCCCGGAGCTGGCGCCTGTCGGGAAAGGGAGTCTGCTACCTGATTGTGCAGCCCTGTTCACCTGTCCGCCTGCAGGGTGGACAGGTGAACCGATGCCCATTCCAGGAGATTCTGGGACTCCATCAGAAGCTGCACTGACCTGGTGCCATCTTGGTGGTTGATGTGGTGGACAACGGAGGTGTTGTACGACCCTTACCAGGACATGTCTCCCCTCCAGGTGGGGCAAAAAGTGCCTGAGAGCCAAATGTACAGCACACAGCTCCAACACATTTATATGCTTGGAGCGATCATGTGGACACCAGCGGCCCTGAACTGCCCGGTGTTGCCACACAGCGCCCCATCCCATAGAGCTGGCATCTGTCGTGACCACCTCTTTGCGACACACAACCACCCCCATGGACACACCCCTGGACAAATAGGCCCTGTCTCTCCATGGACTCAGGGCCCGAAGACACAGCCATGTCACCACGAGTCTGCGGTGCCTGTGAAGCCTGGCATCCAGGTTCCAGCTGTTGACCCACCTCTGCAAAGGGCACAGCGACAGCAGACCCAAGGGCACAACCCGAGTAACCGATGTCAGTTTGCCCAGCAGCTGCAAGAAGGCGATGTAAGGAAGGTTCCTGCCCAGCCTGAATTGACTCACCAGCTGGAGAATGTCGTCCACCCTCTGGACAGATGAGTAGGCCGTCATGGAGGAAGAATCCAAACGCACTCCAAGAAAAGTGGTTGTCTGCGATGGAATCAGACTGCTCTTCTCCAAGTTCACCTGGAGGCCCAACCGGGACACATGAGCGAGCAGGCGACTCGCAACGCGAGAAGCCTGCTCTCAAGACAGGGCCCAGAGAAGCCAATCGTCAAGGTATGGCAGAACCTTCATGCCACGGGCCTGCAGAGGAGAGAGGGCTGCCTTCACGCACCAAGTGAACACCCTCGGGGAAAGGGAGAGGCCGAACGGGAGCACACGGAACTGCCAGTGGCGACCCCGAAAGGCAAACCTGAGAAAACAGCGATGAGCCGCTGCAATAGGTACATGAAAGTAAGCGTTTGTAAGGTCGATTGAGGTAAACCAGTCCCCCTTTGTCATGGCCCGAAGAACTTCTGCCATCATGAGCATGTGGAATGGCAGGACCTTCAAACACTGATTGTGACCCCTGAGGTCCAAAATGGGGCGAAATCCACCAGTCTTTTTTGGCACGAGGAAATAGGTCGAATAGTAGCCTCTGGGTTGCCGCAGAGGATCCACCGCCTCGATTGCACCCTTAACCAGGAGGGCGGAAAGCTCCTGGTCCAAGGCCTGAGCTTTCACCGGGTCGGTGATGATGGTCGCCCTGAGCCGGCGTGAGATGTGAGGCCGCCATCGGAACTGTAGCCAGTAACCATGGGTCAGAGTGGCAACCACCCATGGATCCACAGCAAGAGCAGCCCAGTCACTGAGCTGCTGATGAGAAAAACATCTGACCCCTGGCCCGGTGGAGTCACTTTCTCTCCCCAAGGCCCCCAGGGGTTCTGGGGGGGCGGCCAAAGTCTGCGGCCCGGGCGTGCCTGATTGGTTGACGGACCGACACACGAAAGTCCCTCCTGGATCTCAGCTGTACCGCATGAGGGCGAAACCCACCAGACCGATCACAACCCTGAGGTGGCGGCCAAACGATGGGGCCAGCCGATGGGCGCCTCGGACCATGAGGAGGAGGGGGCATCCCCCTGCTGAGGCCTGAAAGTTGTTGTCTAGTCTGCCGTGCCTGAACCGAATGTTGCAGTGCGTCCAAGGCAGCAGAACCGAATAACTCCCCCGGCACCACAGGAACACCACAGAAGTTCTACGGCATGTTTCAGTCAACGTGAACTGAGCCAGCCAGTCCACGTTGGCTGGCTCAACGTGGATTGGCCAGACCTGTTGGCGAGCCTTGGTCATCAACGCAAAGGCTTGAAGCACCGCATCGCTACAGCTAACAGCTGCATCTGCCCCACTGGCATCCTCAAGGGACGCAGAAAGGGCAAACACGGCCGCCAAGGAATTGCCAAGGCGGCCGGCACATGCCTCGGCATTATATGCTTTACAGAGGAAGCCATCTGTAATACGACATTGAGCCCGCAGGCACCGAACTTCATCACGCAGGGCCTCATCCGGGGACACAATGAGCGAGGCAACAGCAGGTTCGACTGCAGGCATGCGATCCAAGAATGCTGTAACCGACTCCTGCATAGCTGCCAACACCCGACCATCGGTGGAGAGACGTGAAAAGGCCCGAGGGTCCCGCCAACAAGCATGCAAGTCCCTGAGGTACTCCTCTGATGGTGGGACAGAAGAGGGGGTAGGGGCTCGTCCGCGCCTGAAAAAAAGCACTGCTAGGAGCGGACTCCGTCACTTGGGGGACATCCATCTGCAACTGCCTCAAGGCCATACGCATGATGTCCTGCTTGGAACTGTCACTAGAGCCACTAGCCACACTCTGAGACAAAGAGCGAAGCTGGTCTCCGAAGCGCGAGATGATTGTGCCTCCTCCTCCTCATGCCGAAAGTGAGAGGCAGAGGCAGCCAAAAACAGTACAGCCTCCTCCACTGCCAACCCCGGCATAGATGGGGAAGAGAACCTAGTCACGGAAGCATCCACCTTCTGAGGCGCCTGAAGAAGGGATTTCATCCAATTCTACAGACAAACGCTCAACCCTTGTGGAAAGACCCTGGCCAGACTTGGCTTGCCTCTTCTTAGGAGGAGCCACGGAGGCTGCAGCCTCGGTCCTGTGCTTACAGCGCCAAGCCGTGGCAACCTGGCTTGGCGCTCCGGGCGAAACTAGGCCAGACAAGCAACTTTCACAGCATGGGGCATGTAGCTGCAGTTCATGCAGGGATCGCTTGAAAGGGCCTCAGCCAGGTGATCATGCCCGAGGCAGGCAGGGCACAGGTCGTGCCCATCATCTGCCTGAAGCACAAAACATAAAACACTTGCAGCTGTAAGTCGTACCTATTCTTCTGAAAAGGAAAATAACTAGCCTGTTATCTTGGTCAAAATCCATTTATATTGAATAACAATACAGTTTGTTTTTCAAATATGCTACACAGTCAAAACAAAGCAATCAGACATTACTTTTTTAAATTATTTTTTAGGGCTAAAAAAGAGAGACGCTTACCATTACAGGCTAACAAACAGGGCCCCGAGTCTATACAGCATCTCATAAAAATGGGAAGATTCGTTGCTTATAATCTAAGAACACGCCCAGTGGTCATCCGATTCCTATGTCACCTAAGTCTCTATTTCCTTGGAGATAGGAGTGAGAACATGATTCAGTTTCTGTATATTACAAATTCAAAAGGCCTTTGTGTGAAAGTATGAGAATGTAATGTGTGTAGAAGCGTATGTGTGTACGTGACCTTGGTAAGCGTCTCAACACCTTCTCAAAAGCAACAGTTTTTATAATTGCTAGACAGCCTTTGCTATTTTTCCAATGATATTTTGATTATCTTTGGTAAAAAAGTGTACTTGAGACTTTTGTCACTTTCACCAAATGAAAACTTGTTCAAACTACTTCTGGTCAGAATAAAAATTTAAATAATAAAACTAAAAGAATAAAACAAATACTTTAAGTCTAAATTTATCACATTAGCAATACAGAGTATCTATGAGACTCTTGAGTTCTTTAGTGGGTGGAAGAACAAAGACATTTCTACAGCTGAGCTTCAGGCTTTGGTCACGTCTTTCAGATGGAACCAATAAAAACAAATGTTGCACAACGGTGTTGAAAGAAATGAGACACAATGTACCATCTCACCATTTATTTTAAAACAAGTTTGTTAAAATGGTTACATTCTCACCACTCCTGAGAAGATTTTAAACATTCAAGTCCAGATTGAATGGAGTTACAACACATTTAGTCAAGAATAATATGTTAATCAAATAATACCCAAAGACATATTTGTAATGTCAACAGACCTGGAAGGTGATGACAACAAACATGATTTACCAAAACTAAATGATTAAGTATGAATAAAACTAATAAATCAAATACCCTTAAACCAAACACCAAAAAGGAATAAAATAATCACAAATGACAAATCATATATTTCAAATTTATCATTTTTACTGTATTTATTGATATGTAAATATTGTCTATGTTAATCTAAACCTTCACCTTGAAGAAAAAACCCATAGAAGATTAACTTTCAAGCCTCTTTAAAAGCAAAAACAGTTTGTTTGCACTTTGACAAACCCATTTAAATGTATGCATGGTTATACTCATTGACCAGAATAAACTTTATTTCCTTCAAGTTCTCTGGTTATTCCAACCTGGATTCAGAGGATTCAGAACAGGTGCCATGATTAATTCCTAAAAAACAGAAAATACAGATATTGCAAGTTGTGTCAGTGCACAGTGTACATAATAAATGAAAATGCATAAATTGTGACATAAAATGTAAAATACACCACAAACATTATTTTGATGGTTGTAAAACCAAAATAACTACATCACCGGTTTTACCTTTGAGGAATCACTTCTGTTGGATAAATTGTATATAAGTTATCTCACTTTTATTCTAAGTTACTCTTTATCCTATACTCATTATCCTAAATGTTTATGAAACGTTTTCTTTGTGTGCCTGGAAACTATTAGGAGTAAATATTTGACCTTTGACCTAGAAGCTAAGGAATGGAAATGAATCAGCATAGTGTGACTGCCCGTAACCAAGAGAAGACACGTTTTGTTGTGTTTAGGTCTGAAGCAGGAAATTCCAACTGCTGCTTTGCAACCCCCAACCCTGAGGCAGTTGGAATCGATTTGTAACTAGGGAGTCCCTTTTTTGTAATAAAAGGCAGTGAGGGGCAGAGACAGCTTCAGAGCGTTTTGGGAGATTGTAACTGAACTGTCTCTGAGATGCTCTCACCTGCAGGTCGAAATTTATACTGATGTCTCTGTGTCTTTCTTTGAGCAGATGTATGTTATGGTTATTTGAACCTAACAACTTCTTACAGAAAGTGGTGGTACAAGAACATTAATTAACATAGAGTTATATATGTTATACTGTATTTTTATAGACTTGAGATGTTAACCCAAACACATATTTACATTGTGGATAAACACAAATTTGGGGGTCAATAAATCAAATTCAAGTTGATAAATTCCTAATATTTTTCACAAACTGTTTACAATAAAATGAGAAAGTTATGAATCACAGCTAAATATAAATAGCTAATATCTATTATATTTGGCTAATTACAGCCTCTAGAAATACCTCAGGCTTGAACTGGTTGTGCAGAGAGAAATGTGTTAAAGAGTTCTCTGTCAGCCTCCAGATCCACGTTTCTTGTTCTCTTAGTGTAGATCCTGAACTTCTTCTCTTCAAACAGCCTTGGAAGAAGTAGAGATACCTGAAAGATGTAAGCAGCACATTGCAGTTTGTATTGAACCATAAATTAGAAACACTTGTGGTTAAAATTCAAATGATTTCACTTCAGAAGAACAAAAGTGACAGAAATGAGCAAATTAAGAATCTAAAATATTCCGTTTCATTCTCACCTGATTTCTGTCGATAGGATTGGCTTCATCTGGGTTTTGCTTGCTGTAGAACCTCACGCGGTCTATGGGGTTTTCGTTCCCCATTCCATAGTTATACTCGACTATCTAAATAATAAATAAATAGTGTGAGGTTACAAATGATATTCCAGAGATTAAATTGCAAATATCAAACTTAATTGCCCCAGTCAAAAAAATAAGATTGTATTTGCATTAAAACTCACTTCCACTTCATAGTCGTCTGGGTCTCCCCGTCTGTCTCTGAGATGCGCTGGTATGAGTCTGAGAGGCGCGTTCCACTGATTCTAAACAGAAACCGCATGAAATGTTACAACTTGTTAATCTAACCTTTATCTAAATCTAAATTCTCCCCTGGTGTGAGTGTGTGTGTGCATAGTGTTTTGTCCTGTCTGTCTCTGTGTTGCCCTGGTGACCTGTCCAGGGTGTACCCCACCTCTTGCCTGGAATGTCAGCTGGATATGGGCACCAGCATCCCTCCATACCCCACTGGGGATAAGGGTGTCAGAAAATGGATGGATGGGTAGTTACAGTGTTACTGAGTACAGTTGAAGTTCTTAGGATACCTTCAATTCGTCCAGACTCCTGTCTGATGAAAATTCCCCCAGACACACGTAGAGCTCTCTTCTCATTATCCTTTCCAGTATCTGTCTTGCCTCCTGAAGCTCCGCAGAGGAGGAGTTCAGTATGTGATCAAATATAGCATCTACAAGGCAAACAGAAAAACACAAAATTGGTCAAAACAAAGAAATAGATTTAAAATCCTCTAAAAATTTAGACTCTGTTTTAAGCATACACAAAAAAATACCAGAGAAAATTTTTATTTATTTCTCTATTTTCACACAGAAAGAGTATAATTTGAGCAGCTGTCCATAAAAACACTCTTATATTTCCTATATCCCAGTCACCACGTTAATTTAAAATCCTCATATAAAAGTCTGATCTCCAAAATTGATACCAAAATGTTGGGAGGTTCTCCAGAAAAAAAATAGAATATAAAATAAAATCTTTCTATGTTAGAAATGCAATGTTACTTTGTGTTAATTAATCTTTGTTGTAAATTAAATAGTGTCTGCATGTCCATATTAATGCTGCCTTGCATCTATTCGAGTGCAAGATCTCTACTGTGTGGCAGAGATGAAGCCACTTGAAACAATGTTTTCTGGACAAACCAGGCTAAGTGAAATTCAGGAAGGAGTTTTTAATTACACCATAATTAGGCTAATGGCATGAAGCTGTTAACCCTTTGCTTACTCTATTTGATGTCTGTGAGAAAGGTGAATCTACTAATCGTGAAAAGCATTGTGTGCAGAACTGACTGAACTTCAGTGAAGTCAGTGTTAAATCCTCATGGACTGAGAGGATGCTGATCAGGATAGAAGCCACTGCTCAAAATCTCTATCAATGTTTTGATATGTTATTCAATATTGAGAAGCCTTTTTATGGAATACTTCTTTTTTAAGGTTATTTGATTAATTTAATTTCTTGGATGGCTACTTTTTTGATTGATTTTTGCTAATGTATCTTGTGTACAAGATAAAGTGGCAAACAGGGTTTTGTTGAAGGAAAATAAGGGTGGAGAGAATCTAGATTAATATACTTCTGATTATGTCATAATCATTTTAATTGTTTTAAGTTTCTGTTCAAAGATGGTGTTAAAATAAGTGATGAATAAACTATCAGCATTAAATTCTGAGTGCTAATGTCAGTTTTACCCATATGGACCTTGTGGATGCAAATTGTTTATAACTTTATTTTTATTTCTGTCCCTTTGATTTTGCACAAGTAAAAATCCACATTTAATCAAACTAACATACTCTAATGTTCTTCTCCATTGTTGTGCAAGTTTACTCACCCGTCAGCTTCGTGTATGCCACCATGTCATCAATAGCTGTGGAGATGGTGCACATGATCCCACCCTCGCCTTCAATCTTGATGTGTCTATCTGCTTTCAGTAAAGCGTCTCTGATCCTGAAGGACAAACCCAGCTTGTAATGGTGAGAAAACATTGCATGAAATAAAAGGTAATAAAACAGAAACAGCATCCATCAAGCTCCAGAAATGTCAAGGCCTCCTTACATCAACTCTA
>VMRN01000955.1:1489-13200 GCA_010277015.1 Poeciliopsis turrubarensis | reverse complement strand
TTAAAATTGCTTTGATTGAAACAATCAAAGACAAACTGCTGGAAACAGATGATGCAACCAGAAATGAATTTAGAACATAAAAAATAAAAATAAATGAACAATAATATGGGATAAAACCCTTTACCGATCTCCAGCATCCCGTTCAGATTTCAGTGTCTCTGACCCAGACCAGGTTCTGGTCCAGAGAAGACCTGAAAATGGCTGGTCTAATGGTGACCAGAACACAGGAAAACAAGGCAAAAGAAGATCTGGCAATGGAGCCTGGGTATTTATGGTCAGGAAGGTGATGACTGACTGGACAGAATAAAGGAGCAGCTGTGGGTCAAGAAGCTACAAAGTTCTGTTCAACCCCAACAGTAACCAATAACAGGCTCATAATCGATGCAACACCATTTGGATCAGCTTTAATCGGCTGATCGGTACCAACCCCAACAGGAGAGATATTAAATCATATTCAAAGAAATGGGCCAAACATTCCTGCAGCAGAGCTTCCTCTGTTCAAACCTCCACCTGCCCAAAATGGAGCGATTTCATTGGCTGTTTGTAGAGTTCACCTCCAGCAGAGGGCGCTCTATGCTTAGGTTTCACCTGGATCCAGACACATTGCGGCTTCCTTTGCTTCAGACTAATTCCTCATAAAGAGTTTCTTACAGGGAAGGGGGAGCGTTTCCAGCTGAGCTTCGGTCCGATCACCAACTGCTGGGATGTTGGAAGCAGAAAGAAAACCCTGACTCGTTTCTCTGAAATATCCTAATCAATTGGAGGGAAAACGGACCTGGTTCTGACCCATTGTTGACCCTTGTGATGCCAGCTGCATTAAATACTCAAACTAAGAAAAAGTAAATAAAAATTCTCACGTTCTTACACCATCAAGGCTCCCACAGCATCACAGATCCTCCTCTGTACCTAACAGTGAGTTCTTCCACACCTCCATCCTTAGAGTTCTTGAATGGAATCCAAAACCACAACAGAAAATCTGCAGTACTACTACACTGCCAACAAGAGGGGGTGGGGATGAAGTACAATTTTCTCTTTAAAATCTGTTTTCCATTTCTCTAGAATTTATGATAGATGCGCTTCCAAGAGCAAATAATCCTTCCCATGTATTAACACAAGAGGGCGCCAGTGCCAGGTGTGAACGTGACGGGTTCTCCCTGGTTTACAGACCCAGGTAGCCACAACATTCACCGATTCAAGCTTCAGATTTTTATTGAAAAAAAGACAGAGGAAAATAAACACATCTCAGTATCGTGTTCCATATCCCATCTATGAGAAAATTTGACTTGATTGATCAGACGATTGAACGTAAATAAATCATTCACATCCAATCGTAAATTGGATGTGAACATATTCACATATTTTAGACCCAGTTAGTTTTGAACAAGGAATGAATTGGACAGACATTTAGGTACATGATTATAAAATTAATGGTGAAAAACTTAAAAAGTCATTCAAATTGGTCCTGAGGAGTGAAATCTAAACCAAGAGGAGCTTCATTTGGATTCGCCTTTATTAGATCTTCCATTAAAACAACTTTACATAAAATTTCTTCTTCTTCTTCTTCTTTTTCACAATTGCCCTCAGACTGCAAACCCACGTCTCCCTTCACCCTCACCTCCTCCACGCTTCCCAGACAGATTTCCGACCCAGTGATGTTTGGTGAGTCAGGAAGGCAGTGGCTGCTCTGGACCGTCCATCAACACACCAACTTCTCGTCTGTTTTCTCCTTAAAGTCCACATTAAAATGAAAGCCTCATAATTATATTTACTCTGTATCCATCGGTCCTCACAGGACCAGACCAGAGGGCCTGGTACTGATCCACTGACCCAAATAGCCCAGAAGATTAATCAATGATGTGCTTAGTTACAATCAGACGTCCTAAAGGGTTCACATTAAAAGCAGAAAGGCCGTCATTCCCATTGATGCTATTACCCTGGTGGTTCTGGGGTGTCCAATGAACCGGTACCGTCGACTTTAGACTTTTAGCTCCTGATTTGGGATATCTGCTCATGGCATCGCTGGATCTTCAGAACGCTGGTTACATCATAGTGGAGATCAAAGCTGGAGACGCCTTGAGGACATTTTGTTGAAGCATTTCTGGGCCCTTTCACCCCGGGCTGAGACCAGGAGGAACCCACCGTCCCCAAGGCTCTCCAGGAACCCGACAAGCCCTGTGCTGCACATCATAGAACATCAGAGTTTCTACAATGCAACAGCTGTGTGCATTAAGCTCTAGCTTCTACCAAAATGGTCAGTTGAAACCAGCTAGAGTGACACACCACCAATGACAGAGAAACAAAGCATCTCAAGGTGCCCAGGGCTGGAGCCCCGCACATATGGAGATTTGCATGTGCTGCAGTCAGGTTCATAGCTGCTGACAAGAGCACACACATCTCCAAATTGTGCACACCGTCTAAAACCTGGGAGAAGTTTTCTGCAACATGGCTTAAACTGATGGTGGACATGCAGAAACTTCTGCAGATTGATGGGAAGCACCCGGAGATGCAGTGGTAAATTAACAGCAGGAGGAAATGCTGAATTCTGCAGATCAATCGCAGTTCAGAGCGAAGGAGGCCTCAGGGTCACGAGGGCCAATATCAGACACACGGCTGTAGTTTTCCATGGAGCAGAAAGGTGAGCAGGCTGGGGAAATATTGGGGAGTTTCTGGGTGGTTCCACTCCTCTGAAGGCGTAGCGGCAGTCGAACTAACTTCTAGATGACCGGAGCGGAGCGGTCGTTTGTGACGGTCGGCCGCAACTTCACTGTTGCAAACGGGTTTCCTCCTCTGCAGGCAGATGCATTAATAAACTATTAGACAGAAGCAGGATGAGAAGAGGGTTTGTTACTAGAGCTGCATCACTCACCCCAAGAAAGGAGGTTTGGCCGTTCCATTAACTAAGGGCACCTGTCAACGAGACAAAGAACAGAACAAAGCTGGAGTTATTCCGACTCTGCTGAGGCATCTGGAGAATGCAGCTGCTGAGACACAGCACCGTCTCTGGCAAAGAGTCCAGAACAATCTGGCACCAAGTTCAGGGATACAACCGAATTAAATAGAAGGTTAGAGGTTTAGGTGCTGCTAATTCATCTCTCTGTGCAGAAGCATTTGTCTGCGATCAGATCCTCTACGCACGTGAACATGACCTCAGTCCCTCTGATCATGGCTGCCTACAGCAACCGGTGACCCAAGTAGAGGGATTTATTCACTGTGTTGAAAATGGACTTATTTAACTGTGTGTATATCACTTTAAGAGCTCAGGGAGCCAACAACTTGTCTTTAATAACATTCATGTTAGACAGCCTCTAAACTCACCAAGTTTAAATGATGCTTAACAAGCACTAATTGTCCACTAGAGGGCAGACAACACCCAGATATCACTAAACTGGACTGCATTTAAAGCACTGAGGAATACCAGCATAAAGTGTAATAAACAAACATTCAGGTCAATAATCTACCAGCTGTGACCTCGCAGGTTTTATTAGCTCAACATTAAATCGGTTTATTCTCATCTACCAGGATCAGGTCGACACAAAGCAGGAAAACAACTTTCATAAAGCAGGATTCATTAAGCTGTAACTGAAAGCAGAACTAGGGAAATAAGACTCAACATGCTGGGCTGGTGGCCCGCAGCATTACTATCCAAAGGCTGTGGAGACGGAAACCCGCTTCAATAGAGACTGTTCTGCGGGCCCAGGTAGAGACGTGTTGGACCATGAAACTCTGTGAAGCCATCAGATTACAGATTATAATCTGTTGAAATCTGGTGAACTCAGGCATGCAGCATTGCAGATGACCAGATTGAAACCTTGCAGAAGAGCAGCAATAAGGTCATAGTTCACCAACTATCTGATAAAGAACCAATTAATCACAGCTCAGGAATCCAATCACAATACAGCATCTGACCAAATAGAAGCTACGGCTAACGTCATCCCACGCTAGCTCTGATTTATTGAAGAAAACATCTGGAATAAATAACAGAAAACTAGATTCACACCAGATTAACCCTCAGCTACAACCCACTTCTATGATCATTTAGTATAAGGAAGTACAAGTTTAATGCTGTTGCCACAAATTCAGGGGAAGCCCCGCCCCCAGAGCTCACAGCGACCAAAACAAGCCAGGAGGAAAGTCAGATTCCTACGTGCTAAAAAACTCAAATCCAGGTAACTGGAGACGTATCAGAGGAGAAACTCCCTGATGCAGCAGATGAACAATGAAGGACAACAAAGCGTGTCCAACTTCACCTGCTTTCTGTTTTGATAAGTCAGCAGTTGAAGACCTTTCACCCTCTCCATGGCAACCTGCCCTGACGCGGTGTTTGTTCACCGAAAGACTGACCAATCAGACCAGGAGTTTCCTTCAGGATGGAGGCGGCCCAGCAGCTGCTCAGGGTGTGGAGCTGCTGATAAGGCCGGGACTGAAGTCCAACCTGTGGGAGTGGAGTATCGACTGCTCTGACACGGCAGGAAACACAACCCAGTTCAGACTGGGGAGCTCCCAGCAGCGAGGGCCCAGTCCCTGCCCCCAGGAGGAGAAGGGGGACGGTCTTCAACTGGAAACAGGAGACAAGTTCTCCAGGTTTCATTTCTAAAGCTTTTGTATTTCGGTGTTAAATAAACCTTTAGCCAGTGGAGCCTCATGTGTCAGTAGGAAGGAAGTCCAGGGGTCAGAGGTCAGCTCCGGTTGAAGAAAACACCTCAGAACCTTCAAAGTATTCACATCTCATCATGCATCTAAATATAACCCCGTCAATAAACTTGAGCAAGCACAGTCCTAGAGAGCAACCAGCATCATGGAGACAGAATGGACCGCCTGACGTCCACCTGGACGGACAGGAAGGCATTGAGCAGAGCAGCAGTCTCAGCGGTGAGACAGTGAGGACGTTTGCTTGCTCTGCTCCAAACCACCAACATGGGGACGATGATTTTCTGGTCAGATGAAAGTAAAACTGGCCGTTCTGTGTGGAAGATGCCACACATCAACCGCACTCCCCACAGTGAAGCATGGTGGTGGCAGTGTCATGCTGTTCTTCGGCAAAGGAAGGGCGGCCAGAGCTGATGGAAGATTGGAACACAACAAGGTTCTACTTTGTGTTGTTTTAATGTGAAACAGGTCCAGGCGTGTGAATGCTTTTATTTTGACAGTATAGACTGGAGCTGTAGCAGTGGGCCGGGTTCGGTACTGACCGTGTTCTGAGGCGGAGGAGTTTCTGGGAGCGCTGGTTTGGATGGGTTGACGTCGCTGTAGTCGGGTGGCGGCAGCAGGACCGGCTCATAGTCTTCATCGCCCTCCTCTTCCTCCTGCAGGCTGGCGGCGCTCAGGCTGCTGCTACAGAGAAGCGACACGTCAGCAGAGAAACTCTGACTCCGCCCCCTGACCTGCAACCACGACTCTATACCTGCTGGACGCGCTCTGGTCTGCGTAGGGCCGGCAGTACGATGAGGGGAACCAGCCACGTCTGGACACACACACACACACCAGATGACGCCATCATGTCTGACATTTGGAGAAACCGTCGGCTCATTGGACGGTTCAGAGTCTGAAGGACCTTCAGCACACAGAGCATCTTAACGAAATGACTGAGGCGGGACAGAAACTCCGGCGCCTCCTCCTGACAGGAAACAAGTTGAAGCCTGAGGAGGAGGAACCAGAACCAGCTGCTCCTCCTGGAGCTGCTGCTGATGATGATTAAGCTCCACTCAGGCCTTGGGGAGAAGAGAGGGAAACATACCAGGCATACCTTCTACCCCGCTGCATGGCAACAGAAAGACTCAACCCGACGGAGGAAACCCGTCCTTCCAGCTGAGCGATGCGAAGCACGCCACTGAGTCAGCGCCTCCGCTGCTGGGAACTCCAGCTTTCCTCCTGGGGGCGTGGCCTCTGAGCAGCCTGCGACCTGCATGTGGTTGGAACCCAACAGAACCGGTTCTGACCAGCTTGTTGTGGTTCTGTCTGAGGCCACTGGGTCCCACCACTTTGACAATTACAGATCTGGCCCACAGGAAGCGGATGTGGATGCGATGACAGGGAGCGAATAGCATCGGACCGAGCTGGACAGAATTCTGACTGAATACTTGATACCAGGATCCGGACCAGACCAGATCTGTGCTGGCCTGGTTCTTTTAACTGAACTGGGATGAAGTTCTGCTCTCCACTTATATGCTGACTGCTCACATTTACAGAGTCTTAATCTGGACCAGTCCAGAACCAGGCATCAACCAGTACCCAGCATAGACCAACCAGAACATCCTGTGGTCCTGTTGGACCTTGACCACTCACTGCTGCGTCCGGTCCAGCTCGCCGTACAGCCAGCCGTCCTTCTCCTGGTGGATGAGCAGCGTGATGACATCACCGTGGTCGAAGCTGAGCAGCGTGTCGTTGTTGCCCGCCGTATGGGGGAAGATGGTCTTGACGCGGGATTTGGACCCCCCGCTGAGACCGGAGGACATGGATGTGGACCTGGACAGGTCTCCCAGGCTGCCCTGCTCTGGAGGACAAAGGGACATTCAGGAGGACTTCCTGGCCGGGACGGCGCAGCGTTCTGGACCGACGTGTCGCTGATGGTACCTGAGCTGAGGTCCGAAGACGGGCTCAGAGGGGTTCTGGACTCGGGGTTGAACATGTTGGCCAGTGGGCTGATCTTCAGCGGCGGCGCCGGAGGCGGAGTCAGTGGGCTCACGTGGTTCTGAGGAACAACAAGGAAACTAAGATGAGCATCTCAGGTCCAGAACCTCATAAACCAGACAAGTCCTTATCAGAACCATAACTCAACTGGGCCAGAGAGCAGCCAGAACTTCCTCTTTAGTTGGACTTTGACCCGGAGCAAGAAATCAAACACCGACTCATGTGGACTGAGCGGGAAGTTCCCACACTGCTGGGTTCTGCTCTTTGACCCAAACGACGGACGAAACGTTCTGACCCGGTTCCTACTGATCTGAAGTAACATGAGCATCTGCAGCATCTGTTCTAGTCAGAAACAGAACCTCAGGACCCTATGAGGCTCTTCAGATCTTCTGTCAGAACGTTTCACTGACCAGAACCAGAACCAGAACCAATAGCTTCTCACCTTGCTGTGGTGTCGCGTCTGCGCTGACTCTGGGTCGGCGGACAGACCTTGGATCATGGAGGTCACCGTGTCGGGAACCTTGTCCATGTTGCTGCATTTCTCCTGCCAGGTGGGCAGTCTGGTGCTCAGCAGCTCCTTGGCCTGGCGGACAAAAGGACAGAGGGTTAAAGGTCGTCACCCCACTGAGGAAGACGCAGGTCTGCTTTCGTCCTCACCTTGTCATGGAAGCTGCTGAGCTGGGAGGAAAACATGCAGTGCTTCTCTGCCAGGAACCAGAAGCGCCTCTTCTCCTCCACCAGCGCCTCTCTGCAGCCGTCAGCAATGAACTTCTGCATGTCCATCTGGCGGGACGAGATGGTCTCCAGGTACTGCAGAGACAGGGCAGGGACACGCGGCGGACATGAGGACCTGGATTCACTTCCCAGTGTTTCCTGTGTTGTTGTTTGAATCAGTGACGTTCTGTGGCCACATATTTACACCCAGCCCCATAAACCAGCTGCTCTTTGCTTTTATTGCTCCGGTTAGTTCAGGGTGTGAAAACAGCACATCGAGGCGCTGATGAGTTCAGGAGCTTTGGGTGTCTTTCTGCCCCAAACACAAATGAATCATTTCCCTGACTGCACCAAACTGTTTTTCTACAGCGTCTCGTCCATTTTCTCCAGATCGTCATGGTGACCGAGTCCAGTCTCTTGGTTTTAATTCAAATAGCAAAGATAGAGGAGCAGCAGCTCTGATTCACTGCTGTCTTTCCTCATGGGATTGTGAGGCGGCCGCTGGTCGACGGCGGGTCTCAGCAGAAGAGGTCGAAGCTTCTGGGTTCGTTCTGGAGCGTCGACCAACATCGGGTTCAACACGACCTGTCAGTTGGGCTCCAGAGGACACTGGGACGGCCCAGTCCAAACATCCATGGGGCCCGTGTGTAAAGCAACAAACTACAGCATATAACCTGTTACAACAGGAAAAAAATGGGGTTCGCCATGTTTTCATCATGTTATTCATTAAAAATGTCAGTTTTATGCAAATATTTGGCTCTAAAACAGCTTGACATTTATAAATATCAAAACCGTGATATTTGTAAATGAATTAATAACCTGCTGAAAATGTGAAAAGTCAACATGCTGCAGGAAAACCTCAGAGCTGTGACTCAGCTGTTTGCCATGAGGTTCCTGAGATTGGCTTTAAGAGAACATTTCTGTTCATCCTTCATCTGCTTGTAATAAAATGTCCCTAACCTGAAGCCAAGAGGGCGGGGCTTAAAAGAGGGCGGGACTTAAAACTCTCCTGGATAAATAAACAAACACGAGTTCAGCAGATTTTATGAAGAACTGAAGGAAATAACAGCAGAGGCTCCAGCAGCTAAAAGATGAGCTGTTAGCTGTTAGGTTGATCAGGAATAGAAAGTACTCAAACCGAAAGTGTTCATGGCCTCTTCTGCCGAGCTTCATCCAAAGTCTGGCCTCTAATCCACCTCAGCTGGATCCAGTTCAGGAAACGAGCAGACGGACCAGCGAACCGCCCAGCAGAGAGCAAAAGATTTCCTGTTCTTTCAGGTTCACTGGAGGAGGATGAGGAAGAGTTTTCCTGCCGGGTGGGTCTTTGGGGTCTTTGGGGTCTTTGGGGTCTTCGGGGTCTTTGGGGTCTTTGGGGTCTTCAGGGTCTTTGGGGTCTTCGGGGTCTTTGGGGTCTTCGGGGTCTTCGGGGTCTTTGGGGTCTTTGGGGTCTTCGGGGTCTTCAGGGTCTTTGGGGTCTTCGGGGTCTTTGGGGTCTTTGGGGTCTTCACTTCCATTTTCAGCCTTGAACTAGATTACAAATTCGGAGTAAAATAGGATGGGATTACATTTTTACTCACTGGTTCTGTTTTTATGTCATAACAACCTGAGAAAGTCCAAAACGTCCAGATTCAAACACTTTTAAGAGCCTCCTGATTTCTCGGCCAACTTATTGTTCAGTTCAGAAAATATTGGACAGGTTGGTGGGATCTGATTGTTTCTGGAGTTCAGACAGTAGGACAGAGATTCCTCCAAATCATTGACGGGATTTATTCTTCCTGGAAACATCTGAAGCCAGACTCTTCCTTTTCCAGTTTCACTAAATGCATCATCGACAGGGTTCAACGCTGAAACATGTCTGCCATGTTGAAACGACACTCGTTCATAGAGTAACATCTGGAGAAGGGCGTTGCTATGACGACACCTTGACCTGTCCAGAGGGCAGATCCGTCTGGTCCGGTCGCCATCCAAACAGAAGCATTCAACAGAATCTGGAGAAGTATAGGTCAGAGGTCGGGGGCAGGCGGTCTCACCTCGTTCTCCTTTAGGTCGTACTTGAACGCGTGCTTGGATTGACCTTTCCTCCTGAGCTTCTTCAGGTCAGTCTGGGAGCGGTCCAGAGACTCCTGCTTCTGTTTGTAATCCGTCTGGTAGCGCTTGAATGTAGCCTGGGGACAGACGGAGACATGAGACATGGACGTCCTTCAGACGGAGGCGCTCAGGTCAAACACTCACAGTCATGTACTTCACGTCCATATCCGTCTTCTTCTCCAGCTCTACGATGATCTCTCTGTGGAACCGCTTGAACTGCACAGAGAAACGTTCAGATCACGGTTCACCTCCAGGGACGCAGAGCGCCCCCTAGAGGGAGGCGTGCCAACATGGTGGAAATGTCCTTCTGTTGGACCTGATACCTGGATTCAAATCTTAGATTTATGGATCAAACCAGAGGTTCTGGAAACCGGTGCATGGCTAAACCCAAATATTTACTAATTTATCACTTTGTATTTATGAAATCTGATTTAAAGCTACTTACATTCTCCTCCAGTTCAGTGTGCAGCTTCCAGTGGCTTTCTGCCATTTCCATCAGAACACCACCTGCAAGACAACGTGACATGTTCAGGCCATCACACTGGCTGCTTTCTTTCACAAGCGACACTGAAGCTCGTTCTAGCTAACCGCTTTGTAATGTCTGCAGGTACTGGGAAGAAGATACTAATAAAGCTCTCCCACTCTCTGCAACGAGCCAGTTGGTGTTTAAACAATGAGGAGCTGCAGAAAGCAAGTCGGTCACAGCATGTCGAATCACACTGAGGTAGGAACAGAGATCAGCAGAGAGACAAAACGAGCCGCTGAGGAAACGCTCAACCTCTAAACGTCTGAGCCCCTAAATATCTAAACTCTAAACCATGAGAATGAGCAAATAAACTAGAACAAATGTGGGAATACTTATTGTAGGAATACTTATTGTGTTTATTGGTTTCAGAGTCCAATAGGAAGACCAACAGATGTTCCAATACCAACCCAGTACCGCATCCAGCCTGACCCAGTTTCATTCACAGCTTAGTTTCTACACAACTTTCTTCAATGTTTGATCATCCATCTGAAGGAGAAGTTCTGGTACTGCTCATAAAAAGGCTTTAGAGCAGAGCGAGCAGCACTGGATGGAACCAGAACCAGAACCCATCCATCTGGTTCTGTCCGCAGCCACTTTACGGCTTACGGATTCAAAATCTGACTGGCCTTCCAGCTTTATAAGTCGGGAGCGCCTCGGACCGGAACAGCCCCGCCTCTTTGGTTCTGATAAGGGAGCCGGACGGGCTGGCTCAGAACCTGAACTTTGGTCAGAGTCTTCATCACCTGCTGATGGCTATTAAAGATGGCCGCCACCTCTCCGAGTCAGGATGAGTCGACGTCAGCGGCGCTTTGACCACCGTCACCACGAGGTCACTGATGCCTCAGCTGCAGCACAGCGGCGAAGAAACTAGTGCAAAGTACTACTTTACTTTTACTTGAGTAATAGTACTCTGAAGTACCGTTACTCTTACTGGAGTAAAACTGCAGCTGAATCAGAAACAGAGTTTAGAGAGAATCTTGTTTGAACTGCAGCCGCACCCAAAACTGTGACCACACACACACACACACACACACACACACACACACACACACACACACGCACGCACACAGTTTAATATTGAAAGTGTTTCTTCTGCTTTCGTTTATGATGCTGCTGCTTCCCAAGGCGTCAGATCCGTCGGTGACGGTTTGGTTTGTGGTTTAGTGGAGGAGCGTCTCCAGCTGATCTGCGCAGGAATTTCACACAAACATTGGCGTGGCCTGCTGCAGGTCACATGACCAGTATGGGTCTGAACCTGGTTCTGATTGGGTCCAAAGACGCAGAAGCTGCAGCAGCAGAGCGTCTCAGCAGGCAAACATTTGCTGCAGCTGAAGGCGGCCATTGTTCACTGCAGGGTGTGGCTGAGAAACCTGATCCTGATTCATAACAGGAACCTGTCCGCAAAACACATGGCAGAGCTCCAGCTCGGCCCGGTACCGACCCGGTACCGGGTCGGTACATGGCCAGTACCGAGCCGGTACCGGGCCGGCCCCTCCAGCGTTTAGTCACTGAAGCAGAGCTTCCAGAACCACAGTGCCATAGGTCCAGTAGAACCCTGAGCTGCTTCAAGATGCTGGTTGGTCTCCAGAACCAGAACCTCAGACCGAAGCTCTGGTTTTATTTGGGGTCATCAGGGTCACGGGGCTGAACCTGCAGTCAGCGCTGCAAGGCCTGGAGCCTGTGGCCTCAATGAATATATCATTAATGCACTTTTGGTATGAAGGCGCTTTGTAAATATGAGGAATGGATGGATGGA
>VMRN01000954.1:0-13226 GCA_010277015.1 Poeciliopsis turrubarensis | reverse complement strand
GAGAATGAGCCACGTTCCCTCTGCAGGTGGGATTACAGGAGTCTGAGGGAAGCGTCGCCACAGAAAGATGCAGCCTCTGCTTCCCCTTTCAGTCTCATCCTCCTGTTTCTCCGAGGTCCAAACCAGTCAGTGACAACACGAGAGCTTTATGTTTCGGCTTCTGTGCAACAGATCGTCTCCCCCACTGACACCCAGTCCACTTACCGCCTCCGAGTCTTCGAAGCCATGGCGGTAGAGGTTATCGTACATGGAGGACCGAGATTCCAGGAAAGCGGATCCCCAGCGCGAAAGACCCGATCCGGAGAGGACGGATGAGGAGGAGAGGGGAGTCGAAGAGCGCAGCAGCAGCAGCAGCTTCTCTCTCCACATGAAGGTAGACAGCGCTGAGCCCACACCACAACAAAGACCCGACGTGCACGCGCTTCCTGCTGGCGGCGCCGCAGCTGGACAACAACATCCTGCTGAGGGGGAGGAAACAGGGAGGCGGATCCCGAGGTCGCGAGTTCGAGTCCCACCAGTGGCGAAGTTTTGTTTTCGTAAAACAAATGTTTTGATTCTTGACAACGTTTTAAATGCTTTTTTTTTTGTTGTACAAATAGCGCACATCAAAACACAACCCTTTTTTTTTGTAAAACCCTTTTTTTTTGTAAAACTTTATTGATGAATTGCTTAATTGCTTAATTGCTTTTGCTTTTTTTTTTATTCTACTGATATATTCAAGTTAACGTGTTCAATTGTATTGCATACTTTGTACTTGACACAGAATACTTTAATGTCCTTACTTTTCATTTTTCACAGCAAAACAATTTATAAACTAGAGTATTTTTTGAAGGTGTCTTTCCTAAAGTACTGTTTGAGTGAAGTGAATGATATTTTTGGTAAAATTATGACCAATAATTCAGAATTTTCAGCAGCCAATATTCACTCACATTAAAAGACCATGTTGACCTTATCGGTTTCAAAGAGCCAAATATTTATTCGTTCGGCTGCAACACATTTCCACTCAAACCAAGAGTGGAAATGGTTTCCTGAAGGACTTAAATCCTCGTGTTTTCATGGTTGCTTTCAGGTTTGTCATTTTAAAACACGTTGCAGCCTTTCAACAGCTTCGGCAAGTCCAGTCGAATGTATGTTGGCAGACAGGTGAGATCGCACCAGGAGGTCAAGCCTGTCAAAACCCAGGCAGGACCTTCCGGGGCCTCGCGTGGACGCCAGCGCCTGTAAGATGATTCCCACAAGCTCGGCAGAACACCCTGACCTTCCCGCTGATGGTGGGGCACCCAGGTCAGGAGCAGATGTGGGGGAAAAAAAACCCTCTCAGGTGTTGGGACCTGAAGGTGAACCATGGTAAACACTATCTTTCAGCGACGACACAGAGATGTGCAAGAATTTCAAGGATTAAAAGGTATCTGAAAAAACAAACAAACGTGGGAATGAAAGCTGAATTAGAGTGAAAATATTATTTGTTTTCCGCTCATTTTCTAATATTTAGAGCCAAAAGACACATATAAACCTCAAATAATAAAAGCATGCACCCAACCAGGACCTCTAACTTCCTGTTCAGCCATTTAAATTCAAGTGAAATTGAATGTTGCACATACAGGAAGAAAACAGGGCACAGCTCCCTCTAGTGGCCGTTTGTGTTCAGCGAACTAAATCCAAATTTAATCTTAAACTCTGCAAGAGTTGTTTTGAAATAGATAAGGCTACAATTGGGTTCCCAAGTAAAAATAAAAGTTGACTTTAGATCCAGGCTGGTATGTAGTTTCTCTGCAACTGTTTGACCAGGTGTTATGCATCATGCGTACATTTGAGTTTCTATGGATTTGTGCACACGAATCTTACAAATGAAAGATTATTGTCGAAATTGTAAACTGTTGAACGTCTTTTATTCAAGAACAAATTCCTGGATTTTTTGTTGTTGTTGTTTTAAGGAGATCAGACACTGAAAAACAATTTTTTTCTTCATTCCGTAGACGCATAAAAACTAAAAACCAGTAATTTTTCAGACTGTAAACACATCAACAAATAGCATGTTCTTTGAATTTGCTTTTTGTTTGGTAAAAAAAATCAGAAAAAGACGAGCGGGTAATTCATATTTTATTGAATTCAAGTCTTCCACCTCTATCAAATGCCCTGCAGAACATTCGTTTCCTGTTTGGCTAAAGATGGTTACATGTAACTGTGAGCACTGGCCAGCAAAAGCTCTATAGGGTCTAGAAAAGTCCTTCCTTCATTCTGCAGTTTTCCATTTTTATCCAAGAATTTCTAATGGAAGTTAAAATAATGTAAAAAGTTACACCTGAAAACGAAGAAGACGGTCAGGATCAGCTTCTGCCCGGTGAACATTTTACAATTATTATAAAACCTTTAAACAAGAAATCTTGATCTGAGTTATATGCAGTACCTTGAATCAAACCAATGGAATGTCATCAGATTTACCGAAAGTTGAGTTTTCGGTTTCTCTCCTGTCATTTTCGACAATATTTACACATGGAAGCCCTCAGTATGTCACAAACTGAAATCCACTCTTGTATTTTCATGATCATGCCTCACTAAACTCAGACACAAATAAAACAAACTAAATGCACATCATTCCACTACAGCTACAGTGCCTTACAAAAGCATTCATGTTACCGCCTCACTCTTTAATGCATTACTTGTAGATGCTGTGTGGAAACCCAACATAAAGTATCAGATCATTGGAAATGAAAGCAGAACGATACATGCGTTTTCATTTTAGATTTGATTGCAGCTTATAATGTGTGAGGTGAATGTACCAGATCAGGAGGCTGACAATTTTGCCTATTGAAACTCAGTGAGATTACATGGAAAAAATCTTTGACAGGACCATTTTAACGCTAGACACCTAGCACACCTTCTGCATACTGCAATAGTTCTCCTTTCATACTGTATCACCACAGGTATAAGCCGCCACCACCATGTGAATACTCTTGAAAGGCACTGTATATTAAATGATGCACCCAGAATTATCCAGACGGGTAAGATGACAAAACGCTACACTTCCGGGTCTTAGTGACCTTTAAACATCTCTGTATTTGTGCGACTTTGCATACGACCGATTGAACAGAAATGGGAGTTCAGGGAAAGTATGGGAAGCTACTGGATGAACTTCGAAGAGGAAATGTTGTAAACAAATAGCAAAAGTCAATAATTTTGGAACAAGCTCGCTCACGTCGACGACGGTATTAATGGCATATTTTTGCTTCCCTCATGTCTTCGGATACGTTTAAACTGAGTCGCTGAGTCGCGGCGGGATACTGTCTGGCACCGGCTTCGCAGCCCCCCACCTCCATGCTACAGGGACAGTTGAGATGGCAGGGAAAGTGTAGAAGACCCCACACTTTCACTTGCTAGTTGATTTAACTTACAAGCTACTTGTGTGACACATTAAAACAAGCTAAACCTCCAGACTTTGTTTAAAACATAGTTCTTGTGCTACATGTCCACCCTCATATTCACGTCATAGCAAAGGCAGTTATTTTATATTTATATAAGGTTATAGATGTCGATTTGGCAACGACAACCAAGGTCAAAAGGGGACATGAGGCTCTACACATACAGAAGAGATAGATCCAGTTCACATGACTGAAGTAGATTCATCACGACGCCTCGGCGGTTGTGTTCAGACGAGTATCGGCTCACAGCCTGTGCCTGGCGGAGTCCTGGCTGTAGCCTCCGGGGGATCCGCGATTGCGGTGAGGCTTGTAAGAGTCCTGGTAGGGGTCTTGGTAGTCCTCCTCCATCAGCGGAGAGTGGTCCCTGCTGTGCTGCGAGCCCGAGGACAGGCGGTTGCGGTTCTTCCGCGCCCGCTCGTTGTGGTAGTTCTCGTCCGCGGGCATCAGGTTGCGGCGCTCCACGGGGGAATGGTCGGCAGTCGTGTGGTTGCTGTTTCGATTCTTTTGGGCCTGTTTGAGAGAGAAATATTATGAATGTGCAGTTTGCATGTGTGTATGAAAATAAACAAAAGCCGCTTTCCTCACTGTCTGACGTTAACGCAGACCAAGCTGCTCCTGCTTTATGTTAGTTAGGATAAACCAAGTGAGAGAAAGAATGTCGTTACCTTCCTGAAATGATGGAATAAGTCATTTTTTGCAAAAAGTTTGGGTTTTTTTTTAACTCAAATTATTTTTTGAGAAAAAAGAAGCGCCAACCTTTTTTTTTATTATTATTTTCTAAAATCACTTTTGTAGTCAAAACATGACTCAGGTCAAAATTTTAGAAAGGTGATGATATATTTACTTAGTGCTTGTCATCAAGTCACTTTTTGAATAATTTCATGGTGTGACTCTCCAATTGAAGACCCATTTGTGTCAAAGCCTTAACTCAACATTTCTATATATTGTTCTTTAACACCATACGGCCTTCCCATTTCCACCGCTTGTCTTCAGCGTGATTGGTTGAATAGACGAACGTTGCACCGTCTCGAAATTGCAATCAAGTCAAAACCAGACTCTCTTCCTGGTGGTAATTTTTCCTCAAGATGTCACACCAGGAAGCAGGGTGTTTTAGCTGTTGCCCTAAAATAAATACCCAGCTATGTGTCCATTTACCTCCAGTGCTGTGAGTCCAATCCTTACGACATTTGACGGAAGATCGTGAAGCATTAAAAATAAGACTGAAGAG
Organism: Poeciliopsis turrubarensis; assembly: GCA_010277015.1. NCBI lineage: Eukaryota > Metazoa > Chordata > Actinopteri > Cyprinodontiformes > Poeciliidae > Poeciliopsis > Poeciliopsis turrubarensis. The sequence goes on along the minus strand of VMRN01000954.1, from coordinate 8,579 downwards.
GACTGTTGCATGAAACGCAGCTTTCAGTCTTATCCCAAAGAAAATCGTGAAAAGAATAAAATAATTTCTCGATGGTTTAACTTCTAAACTCACAGGCACACGCAAAGCAGAACAGACTAAGAATAGAACGGGTCTCAGTGAGAGTCGCTGGATATTTGCCAGCGTTGTAAGTCAAATTCTAATCCGACGTGAAGAGATCCGGAAAATGTTCCCGGACGACTTGGTCCATAGCAGATTCCTTGGTTTGCTGAAACACGAAACTTTCTGCAACTTTTGTGTCGTGATGAGTATCATATGAGCAGTGGCTGGGAGGTGGAGCTAACAACCAATCGTCCGCCTTGCAAAGGCATTCGCACCTCTTGACCTTTTCCACATTTTGCCTGTTTGCATTGACAAACGTCAGTGAACTTCACTTCGATTTTTGAGGCAAATTAAAATGACCTGACATGTATCTGCAAAGCGTGATGTGCGTTGTGTTTTTATCACGAGGATCAAGAAAAAAACCGGACATGGGCGAAAATCTTTTGTCTTGCACAAAAGCCAGTGGAAACATTCAACAGCCCAAAGGACCTGCGGCTTTAACTCAAGTTAAAGGTTATTCTGCAAAGCACTGATTGAAATGCACTCCATACTTCTCAGAGTTTTCTGTCATGTTCCTTTTACTTCAGGCTACTTTGTGTTGCACTTTCAAAGAAAACACCAACAAAAAACACTGAAGTTCGTGTTTGTTGCGAGAAGTACCAAAGACGAAGCTGCATGAAAACGTTTTCAAAGGCACAGTTTTAATAAAGCGTTCGATCTGAGTTTTATTGTTAAGCTTGAATGGTTTTGATATTTCGACTGGTCAAAATGGCAAATAAAAAAAACAAACTATGAGGAACAGCTAAATATTCAATTACACGCAAGGAAAGCTGAAAATGAATTGAAGATTAACGAACGAAAACAAGCAAACAGAACCCAACTCTACGTTCACCTGGATGGCAGCTGGATACGGGGAGAGAGCAGTGGAGCCCAGATTGCGTCCCAGCAGGGGGTTGAGCGGCGTGCTAAGTGAAGTGTGGGTAGCGCGCCAGTACGCCTCCAGGTATTCTGCCAGGTGTTCGCAGGCGTCTTCAAGCTGGTTCTCGTCCAAAATAATGTCAAACATCTCCTGCGGTTTGAGGGGGGAAGGAGAGAGGGGAAAAGTTGCTGGAGTTTTGCAAATTTCGTCGCTCGTGGTTGCAGAGATAAAAATGAATGACAGTATTCGAGAAGTCCACTCACAGATGGACACTGGGACAGTTTTTCTGCTGCGACAAGCTGCACGTTCAAGTGTTTGCTCTGGGACTTCCCTCGCGATTTGATCAGACGCTGCAAGACCTGTCAACACATTTAACTAAATGTCTCCGAATATGGAATACGACCAGCTGTAAAAAAATTCATGCTTGTCATTCGAGTACTGTTTTTCTTTTTGTAGTCATTTTTGTGCCTTTCAAAGGTATGAACACATTCCATCCAAAAAGTTCAATCAGTTTGATCAGGATTTTAGGCTGACACAAAGTAACACATACGCTTGAATTGGAAACCACATTTTCAAAATGTCCACCGTTTCGAGGTATACAGCCCGATCAGAACTGACCAAACCTCTACCACATGATGAAATAAGATGGTAAAATTGCAGAGTAATGTTAGTGTCAGTCAGTACGTTGTGTTAATGACTTTAGTTCACACTAAAAATGCAGGGTATTCACTTAAGATTAGCATATCAGCTGCTATGTACATATCAAGAGCTAGCTAGCCATGTTCACACAAAACTACAAATAAAGATTTCAAAAGTGTGGCCTGCATTTGAATTTAGTTGCCTTTATGTTAATAAAACTCTTTGTAACCAACTGGCTACACATTACTCTGAACACCATTCCCATAATGAAGCCTTACCTTAGGAGATGACACCTTAACATGGACAATAATGGGAGCTAATGAGGTCTTGATAAGCTGTGCTGGGTGATTAATTGTGTCTGCATCCAACACCACCAGCTGCAGAGATCTGGCCAACTCAAAGATCCTTTCTATTTCACTCTGGACCTCAGCTGTAAGAAAACAAAGACATATAGCAGGGCGACTATGAACAAGCAGCGGCATGAGTCCGAACGCCAGACTTCAGTCTGCTCAAACACACACGAGACATGCACATCATTGAGTGAGACAGTTCCTGTAGCTTTACCGAGGCTGGAGCGGGTGTTGGACCTCTCAATGATGGCCCGTTTACTGGGGTTGTTAAGTACTGACCTCTTGGCCAACGATATATCGGCGGTGACCCTCGTGATGGATATCCTGCAACGAGGCAAAACATGAGTGAGCGCTAGCAGCCCGGCGACCAACTAACAGTTTGCTGACGCTGGCCGCTCACCTTCCATCGAACCTGTGCTTCAGGAAGTCAAACAGCGCTTTCTGCATCATATCCGTCACCTACAGCCATGAGTCAGAGAGACGGGAGAGGAAGCAGTGAAAAGACTGAAAGAGAAAACAGCCATGGTGTTCGGTTCTGCCAGACCTTACAGGTTTCCTCTGTTCTGACTTTTTTTGTCAAGCTAAAATGTTAGATTGTCCACAAGCTTTCGCACCAGAGATACGTTTTCAAACGAGGATTTTCTCAACCCTCTAAGGACACGAAGTTATCTGACGTCGTCAAAGAGCAATACGTCATTCCTTTATCTAAAGAAGAAACCTCAAGAACAGATGAGAACCAAAGTCGCTGTCGTCCGACAGTCTGGAATGGATTACAAACCCGTTTCTAAGCCTTTGGGACTCCTGCAAACTGCAGTGAGAGCCGTTGTCTACAAGTGAAAAAAGTCGCAAACCTCGAAAAGAGTATGTTTACATCTCTCCCATAAGGTTAGACAATGTTCTAACAATGTCAGAAATGTAATCAGAACAGAATCTAAAGCCGTGCAGGCCTGATTTGTCTTCTGTAAGTCAGTGGGTATCATTCAACAATAAGAAAGAAACAACGCAGCAATGGCTTTTAAGAGAGAGCTGCAGGACCAAAAAGAGCGAAACAATCTGTCTGTCTCACAAGTCCAAAAAGACAACAACAACAAAAAAAAATCACCCTTTCGATCCGAAGACTTGAAATAAAATGTTCTGTCAACCGATGAATCGAAAGAGAAACATTTTGAAAGTCCCATTGGTGGTAATAAGACGTCCAGGGTCACTTTAGTACTAGGATGACTTGATGTAGCTGAAGAGGTCATGAACTCTACTCTCTACCAGACGAGACCTTGATGATCCAAAGCACACACTGAAGTCCCTCTCTAAACGAATACACACACAGACACATATTTTTGATTGTCATAGCATGTACTTGTACCAAACGAGGGTGGCTTAACCCAAAAAGGCCGTTCATGCGTAAAAAAAACCTCCAATGTGGCTGAATTAAAACAAAAGTGAGCCAAAAATGTCCTCACAAAGAACTAACACATTAATGGAGACTCATAGCAATGTATGAAATCATCTGAAATATTTAGAAGGGACAAAAAATGCAGGGAACGAAAGATTTAAATGCCTTCTCATAGCGCTGCCATTAGGCAAGAGATCGTTACACAATTATATCTGTAAAAGCTCAAAATATTCATTCTACCGCACATGCATATGTTAAAATGCAGCAGGAAACGGACAGAAGGACCCCATCACTCCTTGTCGTATGCTTTCCAGTGAACCAGATCTTTGCATTACACACTCCACTGAGCCGGAGCCTCCGCGATGGGAAGCGTTTGATTATGAGCTGCAGCGAATTGTCAGCAAGGCCACTGCACAGGTGAGTAACTGGAGCAGCAACGCTGCAACTTTTAATTTGAGCCGCCGACGTTTGACGCCATGGTTTGGATTTAAAAACTCAAACTCAAGAACGGCAAGTGATCGACAATCAAATGGAAGAAAAAGAACCACAGAGACGCTCTACTGGCGGAACACTCTTGCAAATGCTCACGCTTCCTTTAGAGTTTAAAAGATTCTGGTAGACAGCCAAGTGTCTCCATACACTTGCACATAAAACATACTTTGAAAGAAAAAGGAAGAACATTTTGCTGGGTTGATTATGAGAGTATACTTACTTTCTTTAAATGTTTGTCGTAAAAGAAACTGTGTGACACAGAGGCATCAGGTTTAAAGAAAAAAATAAACGGCAACTCAGATAAATAGTGAAATAAAGATCAATTTTTTTATACCTATTCTGACAGGGAGTTACCCCAAAACCTTAAAAACAAGTCTTTCTGGTGTGGAGTGTGTGCGATACGTGAATCAAAGCAGACAACTTTGCCAACTCTTTCATTTGAATAAGTCAAATAAACTTGATTTAATCGCGTCTTAATGTCGTTTGTGATGGAGCACTTGCAAGTGGTGACTGACAGTGCAGGTGCACATCTTTACTTCTGATAGATTCCTCGTGATCCTGGTGCGTTTTTTATCCCCAGAGAAGAGTTTACAGCCACAGAAGGTCAACTGCACCATTTCAATCAGAGGCTGACACGACACACAAATCTGCTTTTCATCATCACCTACTCAACCACCGAAAACAAACCCACGTTCTGCCTGCTCCCCCTTTGCTTTAGGAAAACCGCAAGCAACAGACGGCCGGCGTGAGAAAGATTGAGGATTTTTTAAAATGTTTTTTGTTTCTTTTTCGCCGTCCCACACGCTTCGTTTCAAAGCGCGGTTCACATTATTCTGTGCTGCTAATTTCGATCCGTGCTCCACTTTTTCAGACTGATGCGGTTTACCCAGAAGGTTGTTGCCAAGGCAACGCAGGGACGGGGAGGCGAGGAGCGTGATTCCATGACAACTGACTTCAGCGCTCCCCGTCACCTTTCTGGGTTTGCATTTCCGACCGATAGCAAGAGAGGAGGTTTGATCTTTAATGTTGTGTTCGTGAGAGCCAGTGAACGGCGTAGCGTTTCACTATCAGAGAGAAAAACTGCTTGAGAAATAGAAGAACTCCAGTTCATGAAGACAATGAAAATTTTTTTAAAAAAAAAGAAAGAGGTTGAGACTTGCCTCGTAGCCTTTCAGGGATGGACCCACCAGGACCACCGGCCTCATGGACGGAACCACATCGTACGGGGGGACGTGTTCAGCCTGGAGAGGTGACAGCACACACAGCTGCAGTCACATCGCATAAGTGTCACTCAAGCTTCCCAACTCGCTCTATAGCCCTCCAATATGTTTAGAAGCAAGTGGTTATTTTATGGCGCTCCATGAAGAACCAAAGAACTGGGAGGAATGTTGATTTACAATCAGCATAAAGTCAGTCAGCTCAAAAACATTTTCCTCAGATATATTCATGGCTCAGTCGACCTCCAGAGCTCAAAGTCGAATTTCAAACTAAATAATTACATTAAATGTTATTCTAAGTATGTAGGAGTTATCCATCCAGTCGGACTGAATTTGAGCTATTTTGTGAAAAAGAATTCACTTCTTCACTTCTAAGCAGTGTTTGTACATTGCTTAGAATCCAATTAGAACGTTAGTTCACTTATAACACTCTTAAAAAAACACATTTTCAGTGGAGTGTTTGCATGTTTTCTCTCTGTGTGTGTGTGTGTGTGTGTGTGCGTGTGGGCGTGTGCGTGTGTGTGTGTTCTCTAGTTTCTGTGGTTTTCCCTTATAGCCCAGAAACATGCAACTGGACACTATGTGCTGCCCTTAAATAAGAGAGTGTCTGTTAATGGCTATTGACAATCTGACCTTCCAGTTATTAATAATAAAGCTATGATTAAGAATGTAACAAACACACTGGAGGCTGGTAGATGGAATTAAATCATTATCATGTTGTTTGTATAATAGAAATGTTTAGAAAATCACACTTACCACTTTTTGTTTTTGCTTTCCTGAAATTAAAAGTGGCAAAAGAAAACGCAATTAAGTGCGCTGCAAAAATTGCTCCATTGTAGTCATATAGGAAAAACAGGAACACAATCAAAGCAACAGAGGCAATTAAATTCAGTTTTGAAAAGATAATGATCCTTTTTTTTTTGTTTTGTTTTGTCAAAATCTATAGAGTACGTATGGCAGTCACCTGCTGAGTTTGGGTTTGGTTTGAACGTGCCTGACACCATTTCTCCCAGACTGGAGGAGGAATTTGCACTGGATTTGCTGCTGTAGTGATGAAAGCAAAGAGGATGAGCAAATTCAGAAATCTGAACTTCTGTGTTGCATCTGCTAAAAAAAAAAAAAATCCAATTAGGGTGCATTTAAATCATACAAAGAAATTGTGGTTAATAATATAACCACATTCAATTCCACATAGAAACTGAAACCCCCCCATCAAAAAAACACAAAAATAGGCAAAATGAAAGCGTTCAATGCGAAACGTTATTGTAAAGAGTGGTACATAAATAATATACGTAACTATTTAAAAATATAGATTAGATTAATCACTGCGTGAGTCAACAATCCTGGCTGTTCACGGCTGAACGCTGGGGGAGTTCATTAAGCGCACCGAACTCTATTTTTTGCGACAAAAGACTCACAAAAGCAAAACGGTCTGAGCTGCCAGGTCTTTTATCTGGCAGCGTCGTCTCAGCATCACTAATCATCTTGTTGGTGAAAACCCAACAGTCCCATCTGATGGAAAATTCTGCGATGGCTCCAGTCCAGGAACACCTCGGCGAGGCTGGACCACACGGCACAGCCTGGCCGCCGTCCAGCCGACTTCTTGCTTACGTGTAGTTCACTGCCAGCCTGGCTGCGCGTCCCTGAAGTGTTTCTCTCCTAAACACAGACCCACAACACCCTGCAATTCCTCCAAACTCTCCGTACCCCCTTGGCGGTGCAGCATATTACCGTGAAAATCTTAAAAGTGTGGGAAACGAGCATAAAAATGGTCGTATGTTTTCCATAATTTCCGTTAGGATTTCAGGATGACGGCCATATTCTTCAAGATGGATGCCGTTTTTGAGCCTTTGAAACTGGAAAATGGTAACCATTAGCTTCAGCTCACATTTTTTACGTGCTTAGCAGTTTAGTGTTAGCTGGGCTAAGATTTTAGTTTAGCAGATTTGTGGTTAGCGAACATAACTTTTTGGTTATCTATGCTCACCAGTTGCATTAGTGAGCTATTGGCGCTTTTATTACAAACATATACCCTACTATTACAACCACGGAGGCCATTTTGAAAAATGTGAACCAGAAAAAGGAGAGACAAAAGATATTTGACTTGTATCATTCAAAATATGCAAGCTAAAATCTGACAACACATTCGTCTAATTGGCGATTTTAGTGCGAAAGTTAAATTTAATATAACAACTGTCTTGAAAAGTCAAAAGATTATCAGTAAATATGATTTTTATGATCCCAATTATGTATGATTTGACACCAGAAGATTTAATCTGCTATAAATAGCGGCAAATAAACTTTCTTTAATTAACGTGGCAGACATTTTGAAATTTGGACTAATTAATTATTTTTTTCAAAACAAGCTCTCGAGAACATCTGTGCCAAAATAGGTTCTTTGTGCAGAAATGCTCAATCATCTGCTGCAGTGATGGTGATTTGTTGACCTTCAGATTATCTGCTGCCACTCCTGATGTCTCCACTCATCTGACGCTCACCTGTGGAAGCGTCCTCTCTTCTGCTCCTGCTGCAGCCGGATGTTTTCCAGCTTCAGCGGGCTGGGAATGAAGCCGATGTCGCAGCCCTCCTTCACCAGGCGGCCGATCCACCAGTCGTTGTTGTACTTCTGCAAAACGAAACGGGAAAAACGAGCTAGAACACAAAACTTTCATGATTATGTCTCAATTTTCACTAAAAGAAAGAGAAAGAGATATTCACATTTATTTACATTAAAAAAACATCATGGCGAAAAAATTAGTTTTAGATTTTCAGCATTCAGTTTCACAGACATTATGGGGTGACAGTCTAAGCGTGGAAAAGTAAGAAAAACTCATTTTTTTAAAATGAAAATACAATAATATTTGGGTTCATTTGGGTCCAGCTGATAGTCATTGACAAATTTCTTCTGTATGATTGTAACTTTCTATATTTTTCAGTGTTTAAGCATTTCGTTGTTGTTTTATGATCCCACCTTGTTTTAATAAATCGTCACATTTGACAATTGTGCATTTTTTGGTAAGTATACATAACATGAAATCCAGATAAAATGTCGTTAACTGGATATGAATACCCCTGCAAGACACTGGAATTTGGATTTCAGTTCCACCTAACTACGGTGGATGGAGGACTGTTCAAATATAGATATCCTTATCTTACAGGTGTCGAATACAGTAGCTTTATTTTTAGTAATAAAAGCCTCGCACAAAACCCATAGCCAAACAATTATGAAAGTGCTGTTTGGTTGAAAACGTTACAGTTTGGAACAAATCCAGTGGTCCGCAGGTGAAGCGTTAACAAACTGCATGTGTCGTGAACCTCTTTGATGTGGAGGAAGTCCTTGGCGTCAAACGAGACGGCGGTGCCGGGGACAGGAACGTCCTCTTCCAGCGCTCCGCAGTAGCTGACGTTGGTTCTCACCGCAAATGCCACTGCTTTACTCTGCGACGTGAAAGGAAATGAAAGTTAATTATCGTCCAATTTTGTTCTCATTC
>VMRN01000953.1:2759-13232 GCA_010277015.1 Poeciliopsis turrubarensis | reverse complement strand
CAACTGCAGGATGAATGTTTGGTTCTGGGTTTGTGATAACTGGACCTTGGATGAAAAGCATGAGTGTAACATCTTTGGAGCCATGGAAACAGGAGGAAAGTATCAGCTGTTCAAAAGACACGGCAGCGAGAGATTTAACTTCTTCTGCGCTTATGGATAACTCTTCCTCTTCTTTTTATCGTTTTTTACACTGTGTTCTCCTTTTCATTTGTGGGTTTAATTAAATTCGCAAAACCAGGTTTGAATTTTGCCAAGGAATAATCTGTTAAGCAGAATTTTAAATTAGATATTTGCTTAAAATGGAAAATCATTTTTTCTTGAAATGTTTTTTTTTTCCAGTGAACTGTTGAGATTTTACATCGTTTTATCTTGACCCAGAAATGCACATATATGTTGTTGTCTTCACAATATTTTGTGATTGTCAGAGTCTCACCCTTGCTAACATTTTGATTAAAACAACAAGACCTTCATAAGTCATTTGAAAACTTTTCCACATGTTGAGAGACGTTTTATTCTGTACAATTTAGCAGAAAACTGCTGGGAAAGAGGAGATGGGATAGAAAGAACCCGATAATTTTGTCCACACCCTTACACTAATACTGTTAAGAAAACCTTTCACTCAATTTCATCATTAAATTTCCTAATTCGCCGGATCCAAAATTTAATTCACGCCACACTTCTTCTAAACCCAACCAGAAGAGCGTTGTAAAAAAAAAAAAATAAAAAATAAAAAAAAAAGAGGGAGGACCAGAAAAAAGTTACAAATTTCCCAGTGCCATAATAAGTCACGTTGCGGTTGGTAAGTACATTTGCGTTTCCTCCTCACGGTGTTTTGCATCGGCACGAAGGCAGACATGCAAAATACCTGCTGTGTTGGTCTTTTAGCGGACAGATCAGGTTTGCGTGCGCAAACCTGTTTGCACCAGTTTTAATACACACAAAACCTAGAGATCAGTCCCGGCGACAGAGACGGGGATTTCTGAGTCGCTTACCTGCAAGAAATATATATATATATGTAGATATATATATATAGTAATTAATCAAAAAACACTTTTGAAATTTTGCGTAGAAAAAGCTGACAAATAGACACCAGTTGGGAAAAAAAACGCAGAGGTCACGTTCAAAGTACGATCCCTGGCTTTCAAAATAAAAGCAGGACGTTCAGTTTTTTCACTCGAGATGAAGAAAAGTCTGAAGAGAATCTATGAAGAATCATATTTGACCTTCTCGTGTAAGAATTTCAAATCATTTAAACTATTTTAACTAAACTATTTTTATTTAAACATCCTCTGGTCAAAGGTCAGAATTTAGCTCAGACAGCACAACAAGCTCAGCCAAATTAGGCAGCAGGATAAATATCTCATCATTTACTTAAAACAAGTGATAATGAGGAAAACTGTTATTTTTTAACTAAATATCTAACTAAATAAAAACTGTTTTTCTGAGATTAATACATAGTATTATCTCTTACTTTTATTTTTTTAGTCTGATGCTAAAATAGTTCAGATGTTATTTTCCTGACAGAAGTTTCTTCAGCTCCTTACTTTGTGTCATTTCTTGTCCAACTGGTAACAAGAGCTATCGCCTTTGTAAAGAACATGCCCATCCTCCCGTTTGAACATTCAAATGCTGACACAGACTCGCTCTTATGTGATCGCCGTTCATTAGAAGTCGACGTTTAACCCGGGAGCGCCGATCAGGACGTCAAGCGGAGGTTTGACGAGACACGAAAAGGTAATCCAGGTCCGTGTGTTGGCTTTCTTTCTGCGCTCGATATTTAAATGTTCTGTTTCCAGGCTGACTTCGACTCCTCTGTTCTCGCAGCACGGTTGCAACTTTTCAAACCGTGATATGAAGTGTTTGAATGCTCTTCGTCCAACAGAGACAAACTGCTGGAGGACAGTAATCCACCTGACGGCAAAAGATGCAGTGGAGTCTGATTCTGCTCTTCCTGATGGGTGAGTTGGTCTGAAACGCAACTAGAACACAAGATTTGTACGAGATTTTTGTCATCGCCTTTAGCCTATGTTGTGTGTTGCTGAAATCACCCTAAGTTAACACCAGCATGTTTCATGTTTCAGCTCAGTGTTGCTTCACTGACTGTCAGCTCTATGAGTTTCACTACGTTAAAGAGGCAAAGACCTGGACTGAAGCTCAGCAGTACTGCAGAGAGAAACACACTGACCTGAGCACAGTGACTAACATGAAGGACGTGAAGAGACTCATCAGTATCTCAGCTGGTAGTAAAAACCAAGCGTGGATTGGTCTGTATGATCAAACACACGGTACCAGAACATGGCACTGGTCTCTGCCTGGGCTGGAGTTTGACGAAAGTGAGACAAACTGGAAACCAGGAGAACCACCGACTGGCAAACATGGGAATGAAATGTCCGAGAACTGCGGGTCCCTGTTTAAAAATTTCACATGGGCAGCTGAATCCTGTCAGAACATGGAATCTTTCCTCTGCTATGACGGTGAGTAATAAAGAAAACCCAGAAAGTAATTTAATAAAACCATCTGGCTGAGAGATGTATCGGTACCACTCCCTCTATAGATGGCTGATGAATAGTTCATAGATATGTCATTTATTCTTTTCTAAGCCCTTTATAAATGATTAGTAGCCGTTTATTATACATTAATTCAGGGTGAAAAGAAGACAAAATCTTCCAGTTTCTTGCCAAATATTGAGTCAATTCTGTTCACCGATAGATTTTAACTACAGTTGGTACACCAAACCTTTCAGACTGATTTGTGAGCACAAGAAGGATTCGTAAATATAGTTGTTTTGCATACTGTCTCCTCCTCACTCATAATGCCTAATAAATGATTTATAAAGTGTTTATAGATGAATTGACAACATATCTATAAATCTTTTACTATCTATAAGGGGAGCTTTTTCTCGTAAAGTGGTACCGATTTGTTAAAGCAAGTATAACAAAATCGTCAAATTCCCTCAAATGTTCAACCTGTAGTGTGTTTTTTTTTTTTTTTTTGTTTTGTTTTTTGTTTGCCTTCCCCACAGATAATGATAGAAACCAGAAATACCACTTGATTGAAGACAAGAGGAGCTGGCAGAAAGCTCAGATTTACTGCAGAGTGAATCACACAGACATGATCAGCGGAGCGAAGCAGCTTCAGGATGCGAGATCGGAGAATGCGTTGAGCTCTGTGGGAAACGAAGCACACGTGCACTTCGGTTTGTCCAGAGACGCCTGGAAGTGGTCCGATGGAAGCGGCCTCTCTTTCAGACACTGGCACAAAGGCTTCGACGACCAAACACCCAACGGTGGACAATGTGCCCTGTTTAAGTTTAATAATGTAGGCAGATGGAGGCGTGAGAGCTGCACGGCCAAGAAACACTTCGTCTGTTACGACGGTAAGGGATGAGATCAGAGGTCGTAACCGTTGATGTTCATACTATTATTTTGGGTTTGCTGTGAAGACTTATTCATAACCATGGCTTCTTTGTTTAGATAAAGTGATCCTGATCAAAGAAAATAAAACCTGGGAGGACGCCTTGTACTACTGCAGAGATCACCACCATGACCTGGTCACCATCACCAACATGGACGATCAGAGATGGATCCAGGAGAAAGTCAAGAACGCATCGACTGATTATGTCTGGATGGGTCTGCACCACGCCTGCACTCTGGATTTGTGGTTCTGGGTCAGTGACGAGGTGGTCAGCTATCAGAACTGGGCTTTAGATGGACCGATGGACGACTGTGACATGTCTGGAGCCATGGAGACGGGAGGGAAACATCAATGGTTCAAAAGAAATGATGATGAGATGCTTAATTTCATCTGTTCTAAAGAGTAAAATCTACATCTGTCGGATGTTCTTTAGTGTGTGACTCATATTACATGTTGGTTTAAATCATTTTACTTCCCAACTGAGAAAATACTCTTTTTGTTGGCGTTTGATTTTCTAGTGTGCTGTGCAACGTGCCAGTGTCATACGTTGTCTCTCATACTTTTATGTCATTGACATCAAGTGTACACACTTTTATGTTATGTATTTAACATTTCAGTGCTTTTTAAGCCACCCTTGATCTTTACGGATTCTGTCGGATGTTTTTGGCTCTTTGCTGTCTCCAGCGAGTCATCTTATCATCAGAAGTTGTGGGTTCGATTCCAGGTCCATCTTGCTACACGCTGATGTTCCTCTGAGCAAGGCACTTCAGCCCATGTTGGTGTGTGAACATGAGCTACATAAATCTTTTTTATGCACCATAAATCTCCTGTGTTTACTTGCTAAATGTGTTCCCACTGTTCCTCATCAATTCTTCAATTTATGACATGATCAAATTCAGCGACTGTTCACAAATCCAGGAAACTAAAGTACCATCAGTTCTCTTGGGACTATAGTACTTACGGCCAAACTAGCAAAATGTAGCTGTTTTCTCTAAGCTAAGACGAACTATGTGTATGTTCGTACACGTACTCACTCTGCCAGTCACCAGAAGCGTTCGTGTCCTTTACAAAGCGACTCTTTGCGTTCACCAAGTCGTGAACTGTGTCGTGGTGTGAGATCGGAGGCAGCTTGTCCACATCGTCTGACATATTTTCCTGCTCCGTCTCGTACTGGTCAATCCCGACGGCAGCCATTTTGAAATCGCTCTCTCGCACGTTGGTAAATTGTGTCCATATATTTTATTTTTGTTTTCCTCGAAGCCGTGGGTCTGTTATGCGTTGCGCCGGCCTACTAAAGGTGCTTTTCCACTGGCCTGTCGTGAACTGACCGGTGAATATGCGGCTCAGTAGTAGCCCAGTAGCGTTTCCATTATCCGCTCTGTTCCTCGTTGTCGTGGGCGATTTCTGCAGCTCAGACTACGTAGGCAGAAATGATTCAGTTCAGGAAATGCAGTTAAAAGTCGGGTCATGAGCCTGCTCTTAAAGAAGAGCAACATTCACTGCAGCCCTCAGGTTCTGTGGCAGATCGTTCCACAGAACTGTCCATAATGCTGGAAAGAAACCTCACCATAAGTGTGTGTTCTGACTCTGGGAACTGTTAATAATGCGGTGTCACTATTAACAGTACTTTTACCAGACTCTTACCAACACCGGGTGGCCACGCCCCTCCGTGTGACCACGCCCCTCCGTGTGACCACGCCCCTCCGTGTGACCACGCCCCTCCGTGTGACCACAGCACACCCTCCAGGTCTCCTGAGGCAACACAGAATCGTGACTCTTATCAACAAACTAAAGCTTATTTAGCAAATATGCATCATAAATCCATTGTCATTTTTGAGAAACTGATGCCAAACAAAAAACACATCCAAATTTAACAAACCTCACTGATTAATCTTTCCTCTATGTGAGGAAAAAAAAATAACAATGTTATGTTCGCAGATGAACTCAAAACTAGGAAATTAAACAAAATTGGTTACGTGAAACCTGGACACGAAAAAGGTGGCGCGTCGCATGTCTCTGGATTTCCTGTTGAAAATCACACGGCATGAGCTTTGAAGTTGGTGAACAAAGAGCGGCTTTCACACCGGAGCTGCTTTTCTCACACTTTGATCAGTTTGCTCTGTGAGCCGTCTGTCACGAACTTCATTAGAAAGGCAAATGATAACTGGAAGGCGTACGCCACAAGCAGTGATGTTATAATTAATGTGTCCTGGATCCTCAGCAGCAGCACGCGATGCTGAATAGACGCTCACAGTTTCCCACGTTGTGGGGGGACGGTTAAAACTTAATTAATTTTTTTTCTTCCTCTTTTTTTATTTTGAGAGAGTTGCCTTGTGAAGGAATGTTTCTGCCCTGTTTTGAATATTTAAATAATTAAATGTTCGAATTCGGCCGCTGTTTGGAGACCAGCAGTTTCGCTGGGACAGTTTTCGCCAGAGCATCGAGAGACGAACATCACATTCACTGAGGGAACAAAAGGAAAGTTTCATGTCTGTAATTTCAATCTTGCTAATTCTTACTTCTTTTTTTTTTAACATGGCAGCATTTATTCAACCTTTTTGTTTCTCTGTCTGTCTTGGTCTCTCTGCTCTACCAACATTGTTTCTCTGTCCAGTGGAGGGAGAGCTCCAGCTTTTCAGTGTTTCAATGTTCTTCATCCAACAGAGACAAACTGCTGCAGGAAAATAATTCATCTGACAGCAAAGATGCAGTGGAGTCTGATTCTGCTCTTCCTGATGGGTGAGTTGATCTGAAACACAACTAAACTACGAGGAAATTGAGTTTTATCTGTGTTACCACATGGAAACTTGAATGAGAACAGTTATCGCATTTTATTGCAAGTCATAGCCCATGTTTTGTGTTGATGAAAATTTAATACGAGCATGGTTTATGTTGATAGGTCAGTGCTCCTTCATTCACTGTCAGCTCTATGAGTTTCACTACATTAAAGAGAATAAAACTTGGACTGAAGCTCAGCAGTACTGCAGAGAGAAACACACTGACCTGATCACAGTGACTAACATGAAGGACATGGAGAGACTCATCAGCGTCTTAGCTAGAGATAAGAGGGAAGCTTGGATTGGTTTGTTCAGCAAACTAGAATTTAACAGAACGTGGTACTGGTCTCTGCCTGGAGTCGAGTTCAATGAAAGTGAGATCAAGTGGAATGAAGGAGAACCAAATGATGGATCTGAGAACTGTGTGATTCTCAGTCAAAATCTAAATTGGATAAACCAAGGATGCAAGAGCAAAAGTTATTTCCTCTGTTACAATGGTGAGTATTTAACAAAACTTTAGACAGGGCTCTTGCTGGAAAAAACATATTATAAAAAGATTAAATTCACTTTACTCATCTCCCAGTGAACTTAATTTAACGCTTAACTTAAAGAAAAATACAAATGGAGATTGACATTTGTCTGTTCATGCCACAGAAACCGATGCAACCTCCAAATACCACCTGATTGAAGAGAGGAAGACCTGGCTGGAAGCTCAGAGTTACTGCAGAGAGAAACACACAGACCTGATCAGTGGAACGAAGCAGCTACAGGACCAGCAACTCAAAAATATCTGCAGCTCTGTAGGAGAAAATCAGTACATCTTTATCGGTCTGTTCAGAGACACCTGGAGGTGGTCAGATGGAAGCAGTTTCTCTTTCAGACACTGGAATCTAGAGTTTAATAATCAGAAACTCAACAGTTGTCAATGTGCCATGACTGTGTTTGATGATGGAGGCAGATGGAAGAATGAGAACTGCACTGAAAAAAAACCCTTCATCTGTTATGATGGTGAGTTTTTAATCCTAAAATCTTTTGTCAATAAAGTTCTAAGAAGAGAAAAAGCCTGATTTTAATGTTTAAGTATTACATCTGTCAAGAAATCCTCCCTGTGACCCTGTTACTGCATAAAACATTTTAAAATGTAAAACAAACATTTAGTTCTTGTTGCCCAGGTTCTGAGCAATGACTTGAATGGTTTAGTGTGTTCCTGGGTTCTTTGTTTAGATAAAGTGATCCTGATCAAAGAAAATAAAACCTGGGAGGACGCCTTGTACTACTGCAGAGATCACCACCATGACCTGGTCACCATCACCAACATGGACATCAGAGATGGATCCAGGAGAAAGTCAAGGAGGGATCGACTGATTATGTCTGGATGGGTCTGCGCTACACCTGCACTCTGGATTTCTGGTTCTGGGTCAGTGACGAGGTGGTCAGCTATAAGAACTGGGCCAAAGGTGAACCGATGGACGACTGTGACATGTCTGGAGCCATGGAGACGGGAGGAGGACATATGTGGAAGAAGAAAAATGACACTGAGAAGTTTAATTTTCTTTGCTCCAAGGGTTGAAACTCAGCCTTTGGATTTGGCCCATTTTTTGGTTCAAGTTACATTTAAAAGTTTAACCCTTTAACACACGTGTCAAACTCAAGGCCCAGGGGCCAAATCCGGCCCGCCGTAGCTTTTTATGTGGCCCTCCACAGACTAGACTAAACACTAAGTGTGATTAAATATTATATTATCAATCATATCAATGCAGTTTTTATCTGATTACTGCCAATTTATATCAATCAATCCCTCCAGTTTCTTGAGAATTTAGATAATGTATGATTATAGTCCATGAGTTATACAGCGAGTAAATAAACAGTCGCATTTATTATTAGTTCGTGAAGGGACTGGAAAGATGTTCAATAATATTGTGTAATTTTAAGAATTTATTGACATATTAACAGTTTGTGAACAGGTTTTATCAACACATTCTGGCACAACCGGCCCTTTAAGAGCCTTCATGATCTTGATTTGGCCCAAAACGAAAATGAGTTTGACACACCTGCTTTAACACATAAGGTAGGGGCAGCATATACAGACGAAAGATTGACATCATAAAGACCCTCCTCTGGGCTCTGATTGGTTGTCTTGAGTTGTTTTTTTTTGTTGTTGTTGTTTTGTTTTTTTTTCATAAAGTAGGGTATTAATGGTTTTGAATAAAAAACAAACAAACACAAAACCGAATTTGATTTTTGGCTTTAGCTAAAAAAACCAAAAAACATTGTAGATGTATATCAATAATAGATCTTATGATATTTGGATAGTATAGAAAACACATTTCCAAAGGAAAAAAAAATGAAATAATGGGACTTTTCTTCTTTCATTATGCAAAAACAGGCCAAACTTCAAGAATATGTTATATAGGATGTAAATATTGTATTGCTTTATTACTTGTGTGAAATAAATTTTCACACACACACTTATGATGGTTTTAAATGCACTGAACGTTTTATGGAGCAAATCTTTTCGGGGGTTTTGTTTAGCTTTTTATGCAATATCTGTCTTCTGTTTGACCAATAAAGACCCTTTGTAACTTTACTTTGTGTGTTGATCAAGGATTGTTTAGGTGAGATAAAACGTTTAATAACTTATTAGAAATTTCATCAGATTTGGTTTGGGGGCTTTTGAATCAACCATTATACCATAAAGTTGTCTCATTTGTTTGTTTGTTTGTTTTTTTTTTTGCTGAAGACGACATTTTAGACAATGTATATATAAACATATGACTAGCACTGTAATTAGTCACTGTAAGTGAAACCGTCTTACTAGTTTTGGATGTATGATTCATTTTACTGACCAAAATCATTTAAAAGACTCATAAGAAATTAAGTTTCAGACAAACTGCCTCTGGATGAAGCTGCTATCATCTGAAACAGTAAGAGGGACATTAAGGTTTTGGGTTTTGTTTTAGCACCATCTAGTGGTTATTCTAGTGGTTGTTCAGACCTCTGCAGTGGAGAAACTAAACCCGGCTCATTGTATCGAGGTCCTCCTCTCCCCCATATTGAAATAGGACTGGCTGTGGGCTACTGATTGGAGGGTTATACAGTGTTACGGTGACCGATTTATTCTTTCTGTAGACTTTTGTTCATGGTTATTTTTTGTTGAGGCATTGCGTCTTAGGACGTTGTCCTGTCTTTTTTCCTCTTACTTTTTTAGTTTTGCGCAGTTGGACCGACGCGTATCCATGGCAAAGACGTGTTATTTTTACTACTGGGAAATACTAATCATCATTTCAAAAGCTCAAAAGGTGAACTACTATCACCTGTAGTACAACTTCAAATCTAATGAGATTTGAAAAGAAAGCTTTGTGTGAACAAAGCAGAGGAAAGTTGAAAATTCTTCCATTATTTTGTAATGGGCAAGAGTCATATCCCCAAGTCCAACATCTTTCTGCCCAGCTTTCAAACCAAACAGCCAGAGATATTTACAAGGAAGCAGCAGTAGAGACAGAGGAGATTGATTTACCAGATCATTACAACAACTTACGGTCTCATCCAAGATTTGTGGAATGTTTAGTTGTTCGCATGTCATGACATCAACATTGCCATTAAAAGACTGGAGATGATCCTTCCTGCCCACAGCAACAACATCCACCAACTCCAAGATACTCGGTGGATATTACAACACCCATTTACATTGAACTGAATTGGCGATTTGCTGATTCATTATTGGAGCACTGAATAGTTGACAAATTCTGACATGTAGCGAGTGGTTACACTTTTGTTGTTCATATGTTGATCGATATGATTCCTTTGGAGCTGAACACAGTTCCCTGCAGGCCTGCTGCTGTTTAGGTAGTTAGGTAGTTAGTGACTTGCATTCTGCGATACTTTCTCAGAAATTATAAATGATGATGCTGGAAAGTTCAACGCCATTTCTGTCCTGAAATCCAAATATAGAGTCTTTTAGAAATGCAGAGGCGAAGGATGAGACAAAGTCAGATTTGCTTCGTTCTTTTCATATTTTTTTTCAGTCGCTTGAGGAACCACAAAACTAATTTCGTGGTCAATTTCAGCAGAATTCATGTGGTTTGTTTGTAAGTCAGATTGTAACACAGTAGAGAAGGGTATTATATATTTTAGATAAATGGGCCAATAGGTTTGGTGGGTGTATAAAAGACACACAAAGGCAGGTGGATGAATTTAAAAAAAACAACTGGCTTTAGTAACATAAGCCATAAAATTGACAAACAGTTGTACAAGACACACAATTAAGAAAATAAAATTACAC
>VMRN01000950.1:0-13260 GCA_010277015.1 Poeciliopsis turrubarensis | reverse complement strand
GACACATCTGATAACGCTCCGAAACCGCCTCGCTCGCTCGCTCGCTCGCTCTTGTCCTCCTCTCGAAGAAGGCAAGCCGCGAGTCGAATCGGCGGCCCACCAGGCCCTTCCTCAAAACGTCCATTCCTTCTGGAATCATTAACTCCTTATCTCGCTGCTCGGCCAATCAGCGGGCACTCGCTCAGATGTTTTTCCTGCCTACTGAATCACGCCACTGGACTCTTAAAAGCCCTTTCACCCACCGCAAAATCCAGATCGATAAAAGTAAATGAACCGAGGATTCCTTTTGATCGTTTGTTTGGCTTTTTCATCAATAACGATGTTTGTTTAGCCTCCTGACTTACCTCATCTGCTGCTGTGTCTTCCTCCCCGCTGCCCCACATCATCAATGTCCAACCAAAACTACTTCTTCTTCTTCTTCTTCTTCTTCTTTTTTTTTTTTAACACATTCACTTATTTGAGCCTTGACTTCAGCTTCTTTTCTTATTCATCACCCCTCTACGGTTAAGCGAGGTTGCTCTTTGGAGCCGGGATGTTTCAATGTCTCCAAAAGTATAAGGTGGTATGTTTAAAGCTATACAGAAGTAGTGAGTTTGTGTGAATATGGCGTAATGTATTCAGAAAAGCCCTTGTGATGAGAAGCTCTGTGTTTTGTAACATTTCTGTATGGGGTGTAATAAATTATTCTGCGGTACAACAGTACTTTCTATGGGAAAAAAAAAAAACCTTCAAATGTGACGGTCTTTGTAAGTATTTATCTCCAACTAAATTATTGTACTTTTCTGTTTCTTTGCGATTTGTAGATAGATATGATGACAAGGTATTGGTAATAATGGAAGTGAACTGTTTCATCATCAGTCCGACGCATCTTATTGATGTATATACTGTACGTTTGTTGATAAACAGCTTACTTTATTTTGTATATGACCAATAAACATGTTTTAAAATGCTTTAAGGTGTTTGTGTCTGTTGTGGAAGTAGTGCACAGCGGGGAAAATGGAAAACAACAATTCGCAACATTTCCAAAAATGCAAACCTGAAAAGTGAATCAGTGCTTTGTAGGATGAAATTTTGCAGTACTTACAGCTGCAAGGCTTTGAACCGGATGTCTCTACCTGCTTCATAAACAGTCAGATTATATAGGAAGCGTCTGTCAACAACGCTTCTCAAATCCCATCCTCAATCAGGTTTAGGTCTGGACTTTGATTCGGTCATTCTAGCATATCGATATGTTTTAATCTGAATCGTTCTATTATAGCTGTGGTTGCCTCTTTTGGACCATTGTTCTGCTGCAGGACGACACCATGTCAAGTATTGTGTTGCTCCTAAATAAAGCTGTCGGAGAAAAGGCAGTATGATGTATTTTTCATTTTATAGCACAATCAGGTAACTAGAGTGCTATATATATCAAATATGACTTAAAGTGGTCTGGCTGGTACTACTTAGTACTTAGCACTAAGTTGCTACTATTACTATGTTGCTGATGGAGTGGCGACCCAATGACTGCTGGAGACAGGCATCAGTCCTCTATTGACGCCACATGGACAAGAGGAAAACAGCTGAGGAAAGGATGCATCCTTTCTAGTTTACCTCATTATTAAGCTCTGCTTTATATTTGGATTTTTCACATTAGATCCAGACAAAATTCATTGAAGTTTTGTGTGTGTCTTGAATCGGTGATGTTACGAGAAGAGCAACATTGCAGGCAGTTGCAGGACAGTCAAAACAAAAACACCTGACCAGGTTCACTGTTGGGGTTTTCACAAGGACGAACGCAATTACTCAATGTGACCCTTCCGCCTAATGCATACCTACAATGTGGCTCCTATCAAACTCTGTCGGGTGCTCATAATGCGGTGCAATGCATCTACAAGGCATCTTTTTTTGTCTTGTGACCTTCACTCACTGTCTTGGCTGAGCCTCAGAATCCAGCAACTATCTGTTACACCAGCGATCCACTCATGTTGCCAGCACTTATGCCCCCTGGTGACCAATCCAGACATGCCAGCTCCTTGAAATTGATGGCACCTATTACCAGTCTGCACATGCACAAAGTTATATCCCAGAAAGACTTAAGTATAACAAGACAAGTTTTTGTTTTTTCCTTTATTTTCTTCAGCCATCTTGTTTTTAACTGACATTTAAATGCAAATATTGTCCTGACATTTGATTTTTCTGCAAAAGAGACAAAACTAGACCATTAAGACCACAGCAGTCATTTTGACCACTATGCAATTTGCATGTTTAATTACTTTATCAGGTATAAACACAATGATTTTCCTTAAATTCCGCAAATTCTCATAAAGACAAACAGATTTAGTTTGCAAAAGAAGAATTAAGTACAATATTTTTTACCCATGTAGGACACAGGAAATTTTGCGAGTCTATTCCAATTTTCGAAGGCAAGATGGAGACAGAAGGCCTGCAGGCGGGAAAGCCGACAGCTGTTTGTCAAAGATTATCTCTACTCTCCCTCGTAGTTTAAAAACACATCTTTCATCTTAAAAATATACGAATGAAGACAGAAATTGAGAAATTAACGTATTTTTGTTAGATTTCTTATAATTGACAGAAATATTGTCAATAACAAGTCACTTGTCGTATATACAAGCGACTTTTGCATATGTTGATATATGCTGTAGATGATGATGTTTGATAAAAATCTTAATGAATAATTAAACTTTGTTTATTAAACTAAAACAATTAATATTGGTGTCATTTTCTCTTGAAAAACATTGGTTGGTTATAGCTAAATTAAACATCATTACACACTTATAAGATTAATTAACTGAGGTTTAAAATAGCTATTCTGGTAGTTACAGTAAGTGGCCGTCCTGGAGTTACATGGAAATTCTTGCTAAAACCATTAAAATATTGCAGAGTCACAATTCAGAAGAGAGACAACGTACTAATGTTGCACATACCAGAACTGCTGTTTCCTTTCAGTAATTGCACAACAGAACCTGTTTCTCCTGCTGTAATGAGTCAGACGATCAGAAACTCCATGATGAGTCAAACTTTATAATCTTCACTGAGGCGTTCTGAAACGCTTTCGCAATTTTTATCCCAACTCAGCGTGGTTTGTAGATTTTAATATTGTGATTAATTTAAAAGATAAGATTTGTAGTGTAGAGAATGGTTTTCTTCTGGCTTTTGAATATCTGACTTTAAAGACGTAACGTGACCAGAAATCCATCTTTTGCTGTTCAGAATTGGCACTTCCATACTTTAGAATAACTTGAATGCGATTTGTAGGCAATCGGGCCTAAAGCAGGGAGCAAATCAAGATCAGGTTCTCCAAGTTGGCAGGTTAACAGTTTGTCCGCTTCTGTTTTCTGAAAAGTTTTCACGCTTTATTTATTTTGAGCCGCCCCTTGCTTTGGACTGTTGACCCCAACAGCTGCAGTTCTTGCATGAACGGTAAACCGAATGAACCCCTTCTGCCGCCCCACAGATGGGTGGATGGACACTGAGGGAGAGTTTCATAAATCACAAATTATGATTTAAAGCATGCCATTAATGCCAAATATTCCATTATTTGTTTGTATTCTCACATTAGGTGCCCATAATACATAAAAATCATATTAATTATTTTGTGCACTTTATCTTTATTTAACTGCAAAGTTTTGTGAATCTCAACTGTGTTTATAAGAAGGTCTGAGAGCAATCCAGTTGCTTTTAAAACTACCTGAAAACTTTTATTCAGTGAGAATCGTAGGAGGAACAACTCATGTATTTCACCTTTAACTAAAACTCACTGCGGTGAAAAATCTCTCAGAAAAAGCCAGCACCACGTACATGGGTTTAGACACAATGTCCACTTAAACCGTACACAAGCACACATTTAAAAGGATCTACAATTAGATATATTTACTTCTAAGTCCTTCATGCCAACATAAAGGTGTTCAGAAATACCAGTTCCTTTATTTGTAAGACATTACAAAACTGTCAGCAGACAATAATGGAGCAGAATACCAAAAAAACAATCACCCAGAACAATTATATATATATATTTATTTATTTTTTTTTTGGTGAGGAAAAACGAACCCACCCACTCCTATAAAAGAGGTGCGAGCTTCGAGGCTGTGTCTAATGTTCTGCAAAATAGAATAGAATAGAAATATTCTTTATCGTCCCACAGCTGAGAAATTGAAGTGTAACGGCAGCAAAGTGCTAAGCAATTGAGGCATGCAGAAAAAAAACAAAAGTACAAAGCACATTTAAGAAAACAAAATGAACTCTATGCATTTAAATGTCTCTGTACGTTTCCCTGATGATCCCTATTATTATTTGAAGGGCTATTGTACAGTTTGTAGGCTTTTACATGTGTGAAAGTGTAGTTTTGTTGTGCTGCACCTTTGGACGGTGCCACCTCGTGAGGAGTCCGCTCCGGGTTTTCCCACCGTCCCAGCGGTGCCCAAACTGTCGCCGTCTGTTGCTCCGGGAGGAGAGGCGGGTAAAATGTAAACACTGGTACTTCACCATGGAGACTTTCTGTAGTTGTTGCTCGATAGACTTCACCCTTTCTTTCTCAGTAAACCGGAAACCTCTACCGACCCACTCCCTCCGTGTTGGTGTTTAGGGCTGAGTAGCTGGTCATGAAATAAAACAGCTTCCCAACAGGGAACGTTACGTTAGCTAACTTAGCTAGCTGCTACTAGCCGGTGTCAGCTAGCGTTAGCAAAACATTGTTGGTGTAGTTTTAGTTCTGTTAATACCCCCAGTTACCGACTACCGTGGTCTCATGCAACTCGATGGAGAACTACGCAGAGTTTGCGCAGCTTTGTCTCTCTAGGCTGAAGAAAAATGAGGCAGAGGAGGAGGAACACTGCAGACCTTTATCAGCATCCTCCCTCATCCGCTTCCATGGACGGCCGATCCTTCCTCCACTGGTACGATGCTTGCTGTCACACGGTCGCTCTCTGTTCATCTGGACGGCAGTCACTGCTTTATGACCCAGGCTTCTTGTAGCCCTTTATTAACATGAAAACGCGCAAATAATTTCCAGGGGAAGCCGCTCGTTGTTCAATCTGAGCAGATGTGAAGTTGTTGAGTATTAAAAAGAGATTGAACGTGCCGTTGCTTTTTTATTTTTTATTTTATGAATAGCAGCGTGTGCTTTGTGTTGAAAACAGCTCTCGGGGAAACAGAGAGAAGAGATGAGGCGACACAGAGACGAAGCACAGGAAGCGAGAGCCAACAAAAATCTCAAGGATGACCCCAGAATGGCCTATGTGCAAACCATCCTGCACAGTGTTCAGGTAATTACACTGCAAAGGTAAGGCTATTGCTGGCCAATACCGATTTCCTCTCTGAGGTCTGACCTCTAAAAAGAGAAGTGGAAGACATGTTGATGATATTTTGTCACAACTTATTGAAGATTATTACACGGCAACATTATTTAGTTCAGATTTGTAAGGCTGCTTTCAGTGGATCTTTTCCATCCACGGCGATTCTTTAAAGATTCTTGGGTTATATGAGTTGAGATACCATTTAGATTTTCTTTAGGATAAAAAAAAAATAAACAAAAAGTATGTTTTAGTTTAATTGAATTAGCAATTTTAATCATGCAAACATGCTTCTGGTTCCTTAAAAGAGGCCCAACAGAAAATTGAGTGATTACAAAATTACCCTCAATTATTAAAACGCATATCTAATCTTGATTTGTTTCATACTAAACTCAAAATGATGTGCATTTCAAGAATGCAGTTTGTACAGATTGATAAAAGTGAAAGTGTTCAGTTTGGTGCATTTTTGGTGAAACGGACTCAAACCTGTCAGTATTTAGCTTGCTGCTCACCGGGGAAAGAAATAACTTTCTGCTATTTTAAAGAATAAAGTTTTTCATGAGAGGAGAGGACAACACTTATAGCTTCACTTTGGTTTAAAACATTAACATTAGGAACATGCAGTGATAGTTACTTCTGGTGGACAATGATGCATAGATGTAAGTTGCTCAGGGACTTTGGGAGATGCTAAAGATTTGCAACAGTAGTTTTAATAAAGGTAAAACACCCCAGCAGTCTTTTAAATCAGGTGTCCTATGGGGAAGATAAATCAAGAAAATTAGCAGGAACACCACAGAGGATTCCTTGTAGGTATCCAAGAAAGATGAATTAGCAAGTGCTTCCAGTTGGATAAATGCAGTTTAAGCTGATTTAATTTTGCCCCCCAAAATCTCTGGTTCTTTTCTCATTTTTTTTCTCTCCAAAAGTCATTTTTACACTGGCCAAAAATATTTTTAATTTAATTCTGAAGCATAAATAGCTTCGTAATTGTGTTGCCTTTTATGGCATTGTTAAAAGAAACTTTCCTTTGATCTAATTACTGTATTTTTTTTGTCTTGTCTGTGCAGCTGAGAAAGACGCCAACACTGCAGGATTTACTCCAAGAAACGGAGACAAAATTTGAATTTCCACACTTGCATGACAACAGCAGGTTCTCCAGGTCGTGCAGTGATGTTTCCGTTGGAACCAGGGAAAGTCTTTCACCAGGACCTGCCGGGAAATTAAAGAATGGCACTGCCCAACCTCCAAAGATTTCCACGACACACAGTGCCTTTTTTCCTTCAAGTATGCCGCCTCAACAAAGTGTCCAGGAAGAATACCTTACTGAGCGACTGGACAGCCAACAAGGATCACAGCCATGTTCCTTTAATGCTGCAAGCCACCAGTCACTATCCTCAGGTTATGTCACTTGTGAGAATCAAGAAAAAAGCACAGCTGATTCTGTCCAGACGATTGACGTCCAGACGACAGAAGAAACAAACAACAATGATGGGGGGTGTTTTCACAGCACCTCAAATATAATTCCCAAGATGCCTGGTATTATCAGCCATCCTCCCATAGACGGAGAGGAGCTAGAGAGGACTGGACTCGAGTCGTTCTTTTGCACAAACATACTGGGACCTAAAGATCTGTGTAGCACCTCATTTCATATCGATTCACTGAGATGTGACCCTTTAAGAGCTGAACAGCCTGAATTCAGTCGTCCACACAGTCGGAACAAAGAGGTTGGCATTCCTTTTACAGCCCAACTAAATCCTGCCAGGAATAGCAGCACAGAAACAAATGACGGATCACTTGCTTTGTCAGAAAAAAACAGCCTGTCAGACAATGCAGATTTACAGCAGTCGCTAAATATGACAGAAGTCGTCCATGTTCAGAAACCTCCCAGCAAAGCAGAGGCAGAACCTGCAGACATTGAGATTGACGTCCCTGACTTTAAGCAGCCCGAGGAGTCTCGTCCTCTGAGCCTCCAGGCTTTGCTGAAGAAGTCTCAGGAGTATCGGCGGCGCCAGCGGATGCTGAGGAACCAAGCCAAAAGCAATAAAATGCACCAGGAGAGAATTCAAGAGAAGCCAAAAGGGCGAGCGGAGGAGCCGAGCCTTTCTGACAAGGAGAACGAGGAGTTACACCACAAGGGCACAGTGACGGTACAGGGCAAAAAGAGTAAGGAGGGGAGAGGCACTCTTATCTGGTCGGAGGAAGCCTCGCCTCAGAAACCCCGGAAATCAAACAGGATTGAGTGCGAAGGCGTAGCAGAAGATGTGAAAGCAATGGAACGCCTCAGCATTGAAGAGGAGACATTCTTAAAAAACAAACTGAACAGTTCTCAAGAGGTCATAGCAGCACCTAAGCAGGTCAGTGTTTTGATGCAGCAGCAGGAGTCTTTGATGAAAACCTCCCTTATCCAAGGGACGTTTTATGAGCCAGCTTGTCTTCCGTCTTTTCATGGAGGAGTCGAGAAGTACCGTTCTTTTCCAGTACCAAGCTTCTGTCTGAGTCCCGTTCCCTGCAAAAATAAAACAGTCAATGCTGCAGGAACACCAGAACTCAAATCAGACTCCAGTTCTGACTTTAACGAGGTCAGAGTTAAGGACATAAATCTCGATTGCCCACAGAGCCCAACGGCGGCTCCTTCTGGGAGCGTCATCGTTGGAGACGATGTCACAAGCGTGTTTGCCAAAAGTTCGCTGCACATCGATCAGCTCGAGTCCAACCTGTGCAGTCTGAAGGTGCTGATCTCAGATCTGGAGTCCACAGTCAAAGAGAACATGGACGATCGCCGGGAACCTGACTGCAGCGCGCAAAGTGATGAGAACCTTGAGCGTAGCAAGGACTATGAGCAAATCAAAAACACTGGTCCGGGTAACTCCTCCTATGTGTCCTGCTGTTTGGAGGACGCACAGGATGCTGCTGCTGCTGATGATCGCAATGAAGTAGACGACTTATGGCAAAGACAATCACTCATTCAGTTTAAGAACATGGATAAAGATGTGGGACCTAATCCAAGGTCAAGTCTCAGGGATGTTTCCCTACAGAACGGCTTTCAGGTAATTAAACTAAGCCAACATAGTCAGGTCCAAGCCTCAATAAAAGAAAACAGAAATGAGATGAGTCCAGACGGCGGAGGCAGTGGTAATATTCAGCGTGGTGTTTCCAAAACAGAGCAACTCTCTTCTAAAAATACAATGTCCGTAGCACAGCAGATGCGAATACCCAGTATTTTCAGAAATGTTGCCTGCAAAGACGTCCCTGCAGCTCACCTTTCACATCTTAAGGAAAGAGTGTGGAATATAGCTGCTGACACTGAGGGCCCCGTCCCCTCGCAGTCTCTGAATCGGTCGTATGACGTGGACACACCGTCAGCCCTTTGGTTGCAGGAAGGATCAGGATCCGACCTCGGCTCACAGCGTAGTTGCAATCAGACAAAGGGTCTGACTCCAGAGAGTGGTGGTGAGGATCAGTCGGGGGTGTCTAAGGTCAAACGGAGACTGCTCATGCATGTGACCGAGGGGACTGTGGAGATGAATGAAGGAAGGGGCCGAGCAGTGGACTCTGTGGTCACACCAAACTCTGGCACTCCTACAGGTAAGGACAGAGTGCAATTCCTTCAAAGGAGGGTATGACTAATAGTTAAAAACAAAAAAAGATCAAGAGTTGATATTTTAAACTATCGGTGTCCCGATACAACTTCTGATACGATATTGACCCAGTATGAGATCAGCATGAATCATGTATACTTTCACTGCTTATTTTATACTGCTGCATGTTAGAAAAGACTTGTTCAAGTGACATTATTAACAGAATAATCAAAAACAACAGGTTTGAGAACAACTGACACATTTATTATTAACCATTGAGTCTGCATGCAGGATGTCAGCCCTGCTGGATAGAAATGCTGGGGCGGACTCAATGCTGGAGTGGATTGCTTTTGTCAGATTTTAGATATGATCAGTCTGATATTGACATCAGACTGATTTCTGATATCAACATTAGATTGGGACAGTCCCTATTTTAAACTGACTTTAGCCCAAATATTCATGAGAAGCTCAATCAGCATAGCTGGAATTACAGAAACGGGTGTCTTTGTGTGCATATTCTAGATATTTCCAAATGCGGAGCAGTTCAAAAAGATAAAGCTTTGCTATGTTCCACTTATCTGCTTAAAACTTTGCTCTCTCTTGCTTTCTTGCAGCCTGAGTGAACTTCAGATGTGTTGTGACAATTCATTTGAAATGCAGGTTCCTTTTAAAACAATTGCTTACAGTTTCCTTTGCCCAGTCTCAATGAAAAGTGATCATTATGTCTGGCTTGGTTGGAAAATTAACTTTGACTTTCTGACCACCTGGTCATCAGTTAGAGCCGTTCCTGGTCAAGCACGGCTTTCTTCTCTCATTATTCTGCATCTGAGTTTGGCCTTGACATCATTTTTAACTTTTGACCGTTTGTTCTTGTCGTCAGCTTTAGCTGGGGTGTATTTGTCTGAAGGCTGCGGCTTCCAGAAACAAGAGACACTGAAAAGTAAACAAGAGCGACTGAAACAGACGCATGCAGCTCAAGTCCGAGCCCTGCAAGAGGAGCACAGGAAGCAGCAGGAAGAACTCCTACAGGTGAGATCATTAAAAACATGATTTGGCAAGTTTGAGGGAATAAATATAATATATATTAAATATATAAGTGCAGACCATAGTCAGGACTTATGTTTTATTTAAAAGTCCTAATTTCATTTGTTAGCCAAGTGCAGTGAGTGTGTTTGTGTATGTGTTAGGTGCCAGCACAGGTCCTGCAGATTGTGTAAAAACCCTGTTTCATGGTCTTTGTTTGAAAACAAACTTTTTATATCAATATATCAGAGTTTATGGGACATGCTTTCACAAATACATTATATTCACAGGTATAATGTATCTATTCACAGATTTCTCTGATTTGATCAGAAACGTTGGTGGAAGATCCACCAATTGGAGTATTATTGTTCCTAGCACAAATCTAAAATGTTTGAAAGAAAATGCAACTTGGGAAGCAGAAATGACTTGGCGCGATGCTACTTGACACGCTGTTGGCTGGCGTTCGCAAGTCCCGGAGCACCATTCATTTTCCTTGGCAATAGACGGTTATGGTCCCCTTGAATTATTCTGCAGTTGAATAACATGGACAGTCCGTCCAACTGGGAAGAAATGCTGTCGTTCTTCTTGTTTCTCAAAAGTGTAGGACTTGTGAGAAAAATAAGTTGCCATAAAACAGCTCTTGTTTTGTTTTTATGATCCGCCTTAATCATGAAATCATGAGACAGTCCTGAGAAGTCAAATTAGATTTTGATTACTTCAATATTGCAGTCGTTTTATGAGCAGGACAAGCCGGGGAGATGAGGAGTTTAAACAGTCAGCTGGGAGCTCCTCGCTGTCAAGCAGGTGATAAACAGGAACGTATTAGACTGAGGAGACGCTGAGTGAACTCGGTTTCTCACAGTCCAACCGTCTC
The DNA here is from genome assembly GCA_010277015.1 of Poeciliopsis turrubarensis. Lineage (NCBI taxonomy): Eukaryota > Metazoa > Chordata > Actinopteri > Cyprinodontiformes > Poeciliidae > Poeciliopsis > Poeciliopsis turrubarensis. The sequence continues at coordinate 2,497 of VMRN01000950.1, read as the reverse complement.
TGCTCTCCAAGCACCAAGGAAACGTTTCAACAACAGAATCACAGAAACCTTTAGCGTGTATTTTTGTCTTTTATTTTAGACCCACCGCTCTTTGTTCGTCTTTAACCCAACTCCTTATAATAACAGTGAAAACTATTTGATAAGCGAATAAGTACTATTTTTATTTTTGACAAAAAAGAAATTACTCATAAAGTAGCGGAATCGCTGACTGTGAAATTGAAAATAGGGATGAAACAATTAGTTGAATTAATTAATGGTGGTTAATTGATCATTATTATGATTACTACTAAATTATAATTACTACTATATTAGTAGTAATCATCTACCAATTTAGACATTGAGTAATCATTAATTGGTATGTAGACTCCTAAAAATGGCCAAAGACACATATACATTTCGCATTTAAGATGCTGTTTTACCCTGAACTTCTCAAGTGGCATTTTTAGCTTCACCTGGTTCTAATTCTGTTTAAAAAACAAACTCCTGTTGAACAATTTTTGCTATTCAATTATTAATAAAAAAAAAAAAACCCAACAGATTAGTAAACTCTTATGTTTTTTAGGTGTCGATGCATCCTTTGTTACAAATAATCAAATATTCACTAAAGGAATGTTGCTGTTGCGTTTTAGGCAATAAAATGTGTATCTTCTCATTCTACAAGGTATTTAAATTATTTGCTTGCTTGTATTTTTTTAATGTATTGCTGTCGTTGTGTAAAAGAAAGTGGTCAAATGAAAAATCTGCAGAATATGTTTTTTTTTTTAATCCGATTGATCATCAGAATAATCAAGAACTAAAATAAGTCGCAGCCTTACCTGAAAACAGAACTTAGTGATGCTCAGAGAGTTCCCACTGCTCACTGTTTCCTACTGATCATCACGTTTATACCACATGCTAATAGAAAGAAAGTTAGAAAGTAAAAGTTTAAACAAATAAAACAGTTTTAGTTCCATGAATATTCATGGGGTTGTTTGGACTGGCAACAACCGAGCTGCTTGAGATTTTGTTAAAAGCATGATTTTGTTTGTCCCCACTGAATAGATGTTCTCAAATGAAAAGCTGGATTTAATATATATATATATATATATATATATATATATATATATATATATATACGCTTAAATCAGAATTTATTTCACAGCTTTTTGCTCATCTTTACCAGCGGGGCCAACAACAAATGCGTCTGCATCTGTATCTTTCTGAAACACCAACAGCAGTAAAACATTTACTCTGAGGCACGGTATTGTAACAGCGCAGCATCCTCCCATTGGCCTGCCTCTTGCACCGGATTGCATCACTTATTGCCGTACAGATTCTGTGCAGCGTAATTCCAGAGCGGCACCAATAACTCACCCTGCCCGGGGTTCTCGGCTCACCCAAAGTCACCTTTGAGGAATTGTAAATCAGCGTCTGGCTCGTCTCGACTTTGTCTTTTTGGAAAGCGCTTTATGAATTTCTGACCGTTTCAGAAGAATAATAACTCGGGCTGCTAATGTTTCTTTTGAGACTAAAAGCACATGAGCGTTTCCCGCGCAGGTCGTGTGCCTACCTGTGAGAGTGAGCTCCTGGGCTGGGGCCAGACTGCAGACGTCTGCTCGTTACGAGAGACCTTCAGACTCCCCCCATCCTGGAGGAAAAGGGGGATTCTACCATAAATGTTTCATTACATCCCTAAAAGACAAGCTGGCATGGCTGCCTGTTTCCCGTGTGTGTGTGTGTGTGTGTGTGTGTGTGTGTGTGTGTGTGTGTGTGTGTGTGTGTGTGTGTGCGTGCGTGTGCGTGTGCGCGCGTGTGTGTGCGTGTGCGTGTGACCATGCAAGGCTTCAAGGACGCCCGCTGTTCTCTGGCAACCTGTTCCCGGTTCCGTAGCCCGTGTCCGTATATTTGTTCTTGGCTGCCGTCCTCGCCCTGTTAATTGTGGTCTCTGTTTAATTTATGTATCCTTAACAACAATATAATTAACATAAGCTGTTTAATAAAGAAGACTTCTCTCTGGCTCTGTGACCGCGGTGAGAGCGAGCTGGCCGGACTCTCCGGCGGGGGGCGGGAGGAGGGGGGACTGAGGGAATTGACACAGAAAAGGGAAGGATAATTTGCTTAATTCATGAGCGTCTGTGGTTAAGCGCCAGATCGTCCCGCTGAGCGCCGCCGCTAATGATTCCTTCTTTTTATTCGCTCCCTCTCTTTGTTTTCTGTTATTCCACCTCCAACGTTGTTCTTACTGTCTGCTTGTATTAATTTCCCCGGATCTCTCCGGTCCTCGCCTCATCCTTCTTCTCTCTGTGCCCCGTCACTCCCCTTCTGTCTTCTTCTCTCCACCCTCAATTAATTTCTTCCTCCTGCCTCATTTGCTGTCCTTTCCAATTCAATATTTTCCACCCTTGTCTTCTCCCAGATGCGCGCGCACACACACACACACACACGCACACACACACACACACACACACACGCACACACACACACACACACACACACACACACACACACACACACACAC
>VMRN01000948.1:2655-12812 GCA_010277015.1 Poeciliopsis turrubarensis | reverse complement strand
TTTGGTATCTGCATGTGGGTCCGCAAGCTAAATCAAACCATGTCAGAGGGATCATTTTGAATAACCAAGAAAACAGAGTCAAAATGATTGGTCATGTTTATTAAAGGCAAATGAGTGATAACACGGATTAAGAACAACAAGCAATGGTTTACCGTTTCAGTGGTGGACCACTACCATGCGTCCTTAACGGACAAACACAGAGTGGCCCTGAAAAATATGATCCACCTCCTTTTGGCTCCTAACAAAGCTGCGCCCTTTATTAGGAGCTTATCTTTTATATACACGTGTTTAGCTGATATGTGTTCTGTTGTTATAAAGGAACAGATGGCAGCTTTTAGTTTATTAAAATGCTGCAAGACTAATGGGCATAAGCATGTGCAATTATTTCTAAGACTTGTTCTGCTCCTTGTAGAATGTTAACCAGTAATGTCTCGACAAACACACAATTTATATGACGCTATGGTGCAATTTTCTTAAAACGTCAACAAAGATGATTAATACAGCATGTATTGTCAAAACTTTGAACATTTATTCTTTCTCCATAGTTGATAAAAGCTCATTCTTTCAAATATTTTTTTTCTGTGCAACATAGTCACATTTTTCCTTCATCATGTTTGACCTGCATTTCTCTGGTTTTAATCACATCATAGGGATTTCAGGGACATTACAATTGTTCTTGCCAAAGCATGTTAAATCAAACTTTAATAGCTGTTTGGGCATTAGCAGTTTTATTTTGATTGGATTTTCTTATCCTTCAACTAAAGACAAAAAACAAAATCTCCAGCTGCTGCAAAGTAAAATTAATATAAGATTTTTTTTTAGATATGGATGTCAGCTGTTGATTCTGTTACAAGAGTATGAAGATGAAAAAGGCAGAGATTTCTGCAGGAAAACCCATGTGCAGATATGACAAGCAAAACCTTTTCTGCTTGTAGTTTATTTTCATATGTTTTTTGTAAACTATAAAATAATTCCATTAGTATGTTTAATACAGTAAAATAATTTGTATACAATAACTATCAAAGGGTTGTACATACTTAAGCCTTTTTTTTGTTTGTGAAAGTTATATGACAAAACACTTTACTGGATTGACGTGTTGAGTGGAACCAGCCAGGTATCTTAACGCTGATGTTTGACATCGTAAAGACGACTTCCTGAAGGTCAAAGGGAGCATCAGACGGAATCGAAGAGAATTTCTTTAGACGGCAAAAGCTGCCGAGGTCGGAGATGGAGGAGCCTCAACTTTTTTCAGATTATCTGTTTCATATTAAGCTGTCACAACATGGTGGCAGTTTTAATAAAAAAGGGAAAAAATATTTTAAATGGAAACGTTACACCCTGTAGCTTTGAAAAGCAGCCAAAGACAACTATTGATCAAAACCAAAGAATGGTTTTGATCATGCTTCTGCATCCATCTGGTTCCTATGATGCAGCTTAATACATTACCAACATGTTTCTCAGGGTCTTGTGTTGTTTTGAGGTTTATTATCAGCTTGTCTTTAGTTTTTATTGTTTGTTTAGATCATCTTTGTTTTTGCTTTCCTTTTGTTCAGTTCTTAGTTATTGTACTTTAATCCTGTTCCTTGTGTATAGTTATTTTTTGTTAGTGTTAAATTAATTTTCCTAGTTCCCTGTTTTTTCTCCCTCGCCCTCCGGTGCCTCTCTCTCTTTCTCCCCTCACACCTGCAACCTGTTAGCCAATCAGATCAGTCTATTGTGCAAGCATTCACCTTCACGCCTCTCCTGCTTTCACTCCTTGCAGGTAGCTAATATTACACCCTTTCATGTTTCTTTCTGTTCTGCTTATGCAACTTCTTGTTTATGATCATTTTTTTCATTAAAAGATTATTATCTATTGATGCCTCTGTGTCTCTGCATCTGGGTCCATGTACCCTCCTTAAACGATGACAGTGTTTTACTATGTTTAACTTTACAAATATCATAGTTTGGAAGAAACAAAACTGCCAATGGGTCACAGTACACAGGCACTTGGTACTTATAATTACAACATATATTTATGGAACTTGATAATTTTCCACTTTATCATAAAACATTTTTTACACTACTAAATTATGAGAAAATTAAATTTCTTATTCCTAATAAAAATTAGGCAGAATGTCTGACATATTTTATATATGGAGTTCATTAATCCGAAATGACCTTTATCATCTTTTTCTATTATTAGGGATACAGTTCTCTAAATAGTTCTGTCAAACAGCCCAGTCTTTGCTTCCATGTCTCATAAGACAACAAACTGGAGCAGGTGGCACCCAGGGTGCCATTCCAGATGAAGTCAGGTCCCATCTCTCATTTTGAAAAGTTTAAAAGAAGCTGTCTATTCTTGAAATCAGTGTTGGAAGCAGAAAAAAAGAGCTGGAGGTGTTAATTTCATGGGTTACTTCTTAAATTTAGCTCTCCGATTTTTTTTTCTCTGAGTAGTCTAGAGGAAGTTCTCAATGTCCCCAGGTAAGGCAGCTCTCTCTACCCTCTGACTCATCACATACTGATTAACTCCACTGCTGTTTGACCCCTGCCATCCCCAGTAACATCTTTGCCCCCCTGGTTTTAAAGGACTAAGCTTGTTACCAAGGAGAAATGCAACACATCACGCTAGCTTGCGGGTAGGATCACCCTACCAGCAACAGCAATGAGAATGTCCTGTAGGTTCAGCCATGTTTGCAGACGGTGTATGAGTTAGATTATATTTATCCCTTGGCCAAGACGCATTCATTGCTAACATCTGCTTAGTACGAGTCTGAACTGCTTCTAGAAATTAGCTAAGAAAAAGGAAAAAATCTAACTGTTCATCAAAATTAATACAGCAAGAAGGGACTTCCCTGGAGATCTCTTAATGTTATGCAGCATTGAATTTCCCAAACTCTTTTATTGTGAAGACTTCATGCAATGCATAAAGAGTGTTTTCTAATTAAATCCAAAGTTCCACAGAAAAGTTGCAGAGAAACTAAGAAGCTGAAAATGAAAAACTTGGTTTTCCATGAGTGTCTTCAGCAGGCTATAACTCCTAATTAAATTTTCTCATTGAAACTTCATTTTAGAAAGGTAGAGAACAGTGCTCTCTCTGCAATGTAATTGAGTCAGAAACAAGCAGTCGGTGCACTGAGCCGGCCTGCCTTTTAAAGAATAATGGCGTCATTTGCTTGGTGTCCATTAACAAGGCATGCAGTGTTATTAATTCCTCAACTTGGTTTCTTGCATTCTCCTAATTAATTCCATTTTGTTTTTTTCACTAAGGAAGCTTCTGCAGATTAATGATGCGGAACAAAAATGTTGTCGAGATGCTGATGTGCTACATTTACATGGGGTGAAATTTCTGTCATTAGATATAAATGCCTGATGACGAGGTTTTTTTCTCTTTTCACCCCATGCTTTCAGTGCTGGGGTCCTTTGCCTGGAGGCTTCATTCTGACTGTCTAATTGATTCAACTTGCAAAGTAGAAAAAGAATTAAGGAAACAAAAATTTGTCAGGCCATCTCTGTACCACCTTAAGTATCATATGACGTTCAAGATATGTACATTTATGGTGCAAAAATTGAAATTGATTTAGTTTTAAAACAAAGAGAAGTGGTGGTAAATGTATTTTCTGGTTTGTTCGTAAAGCTACGTTACGCATCAGCTACAGCTACACCTATATCTGCATGTCTTAAAACCATTCTCTCTGAAGCCCGAGGCAGCAGTTAAGGGATGAGAAAAGCTGTGGTATTCAGACATGGTGGCAGTTATTTTAAGGATGCCTAGTGATCTCCTGCAAATTGATAAAAACGTAGACATTATCCTCTTTGAAAACCCCCTGGATTCCCTGGACTGAACTTGAAAATTGGACATGTTATGTTGCTAGCACTTAGCATTCATGAACACCTGATAGGCAGAATTGTTAGCATTGCAATATAGAAATAATCATCTGACTGGAACACGATGCAAGGTAACTTTTGTCAGGGAACGCAGAAGAAAAGATTTCCCACATCCCCTCATGGGTTCTGTGCAAATCAAATGTGGCAATTAGAAAAACATAATAAGTGAACAAACTATCAGCTAAAACAGCTAAACTACCAAATAAAATTCATGCTGACAGCAACAAGATCATTGCGATACTACAGAACCAACAGTTCTTGGTTTGCATGTTCACTGTCACAGTTAGAAAAAAAATTTAAACATGTGGTAAATTATTCTGCGTGCAACAAATAGCTAATGTTACAAATTGTTGTTATCATTAGCTATCTGTGAGAGGCAATTTGCAGCAAACAGTTAATACCTGCTTAATGCAGGTATTAACTACTAGTCCATTCAGTTCAAAAAGAACAACATATGTGGGGATCCCTATGGGAGCAAATGACACAGTTAACCAGTTAAATATTATGGCTAATGTTCACATGAACACGAGGAAAATGTTATTTTATTCACAGAGTACAACTATTATGATAACGGAATCAAATTTGGTACATCGACCAAACTGACACTGATTTCCCCACTTCATCATATTAATGTGATCAGCAGGTAAACCATGCAGCCATCAGTCAGAACTGGGCTCACTTGTGTTTTCTTTATTCATATTGGCAAACAGGTGTGCATTATTTCCATCTTCAGGCTCAAAGCTCACAAGCTTTGAGCCTGACAAGCCCATCAAAACGTGTCAACAAGAGGCGACTGCCCTCATTCATTAGCACAGCCAATTCATTTTCAAAACTACTTTATTGATCCCAAATCGAACTTAAATGTTGGTGTAACTCCTATGAATTCAAATTATTAGTTATTAGTAGGTAGTGTTTATTAATGGTCCCATCTTTTGCAAAATAATGAAAAAATTTGTAATAATAGCTTGACTTAATATGTAAAAAAAAAAATTAAGTTTACGCTGCAGTCTGAGAAGCACCACAAACCTGGCGTGGCTACGGCTCCCCATAAAACACTTGGTGCTATGAACACTGATCTTCAAGCAGTATTTGGTGCAACAGCGTGGTTCAAAGTCATAAGCTTCAAAATGTTTTCAAACATAAGCAGCAGAATACGGCAAGAACTTACAAGATTTTAAAAGTACTTGCTAAGCTTGTTTAGTCAGAATCTAAATGAGAAATGATAGTCTTTGTAAACGAAATAGAGAATGTAACCCAAAAAACCTATTTGCTCCCATATTGATCAGGGATCCCCATCTTTTTCCTGTGCAGAAAAAGAGCCAATATTTGAGAGCACCAGGAGCTGGGTGGCATGTTGAGAGGCAGTGAGAGCGATCACAACAAAACTAAGAGCTACTTGCCATTACCATTCATTCTATCAATGTCCTCCAAACTAGTTTCCAATCGTACATTAAAAATCACCCAAAATCTCTGTGTGGATTTACTCCCTTATTCTTACTCAACCTGAGTCATCACAGGGCATTAGTGCAGATATGAGGGTCATTGGCATATAAGAGCAAATCTCAATTTGTCATGTCTTGTCATTAATTCCTTCCAGGTATCTTTTCAGGCCCAAAATCTGGATGTAGTGATGAACTCTGACCTGAACCTTCTGAGCTATGTAAGGACAGTTAAAGTCGGCCCTCTATCACCTGAAAACCATTTCCAGGATTAGAGGAATAATGTCTCAGCAAGATCTAGAGAAGCTCATCCATCTGTTGCTCTTTAGTTGCATTGATTATTGCAACAGTGTCTTCACAGGTCTGACTAAAACAATCATCCTCCAGCTGCAGCTGATCCAGAGGCTGCTGCTAGTGTTCTGACTAAAACACAGTTCTATAAACTTTTCATTGGCTCTGTGTCGCTCAGAGAATAAACTTCAAATTATTAATATTATTAGTTTAAAACAGCTTAGCACCACAATACATCATAGATCTGCTGTTGTTGCATCGTCCTTCCAGACCTCTCAGGTCTTCTGGTTCTGGTTCTGCTCTGCATTAGAACCAGAACTAAACATGGAGAAGCAGCATTCAGCTTTTATGCACCACAAATCTGGAACAAACTTCCAGAAAACAGCTGGATTTGACAGTCATCACCTGTTTAGCTGTGTGATTCCAGCCTACTTTTGACTGTTTAGACACTGAAATTGGTGAGTATACACAAAATTCCATGAATCAGTTGAACTAATAATATGAGTACTGGTCTCAAACACACACCTGTTTCTAATAAATAAGAAATATTAATCATTTGCTATGTTTTGCTCAGTGGTCTCTTGTATATGTGTACACTTTGCATCTTTAATGCAGTCTCTAAATTCTGTGAGTGACGGAAGGAGGACATCAGGGAGAAAACCTGGAGAATCATCCTCCAGCTGCAGCTGGAGTTGCAAACAAGGAAAACCAGAACAAATTAAAACAATTGGAATGAAACAGCAGTCCCATGCATACCATTCAACTTTAATTTGATCTCAGGTGTGCAATGAAATTTCATACTCTAAAAATTGCACAAAGTGGATAAGAACCAAAGATCGAAAAAACCTGATTCTAAAAAGATCTTCACGATGCTAACTATGCTGTGCAAAGGAGCATGAAAAGACTCTGCTTAGAGGGCCAGGGCATCGATGGCAATTAATGCAAGTGCTGTCTCAGACAAGGAGGCTAATGAGTTTTAATATACATGCAGGTGAGTGGGAGCTGAGTTGCTGAAGCCCTTAATGAACCCATGACAGCCTAATTAGGCACAATTTACAATTCTAGGATACTAATCAGAGGCACTGAGATCCTGCCACACATCTTTGTATGAATAAGTCTTTTTAACTGCTCCAATCAGTTGCTTTGATTGATAATTGCTCACTGTCTCATTCTGTGCATCTGGATTGTGTCTTGGCAAATTTATCTATAAAAGCACAGAAGATTTATTTAGGTCATAAATCCAGTCTCGTACACAACTTTTCACATTTCAGTAATTTATTTCAAAATTTTACTTGTTGTCATCTTTGACGTGAGCCATTTCTGAAAACTTCAAAAGCACCAATTTGTATTTAAAGTGGAATATATTTTTTGAAAAACAAAGATTTAAAACATTAGATGAAAAAAGAATGAGAAAATATTTTTTAAATTTAACCCTGACACATAGCATTTTACAACTTTTAAATGAATCATTTTGCTCTCTGCAAGTGCAACATTATAATCATTCTATTTTGTAGCTTCCACACTATATGCACTCTGAGTGAACAGATTCCTAACTTGTCTTTTGTTTCATTACTGCTTGCTGCGGTGATATTCTTCACTAAGTCGAGATAACAGATTATTTGCTAACACTTTATTTGACGAGGTGTGCATATGACTGACATGACCGTCATAAACATGAAGCTGTCTGTATGAATGTCTCCTGACTGTTGTCATGAAGCATCATTTGGTAAATAAGGAAACTTTCAATGCAAAGTTGCTCTAAAAGTTGCATTAAAAGTCCATTAAAGAGCAAACTTTGCATTATTTTGTGAATAACGACACTTTAATGCAAAGTTGGCAATTTTCATGGACAACAGTCTTCATGACAACAGTCATATACATTCATAAAGACTCCTTAATGTTCATGATAGGTGTTATGTTTATGACAGTGTCATGTCAATCTTATGCCCAACCTGTCAAATTAAGTGTTACCGATTTTTTTTTCCTGCAACTTGTTAACAAATAAAAATATTAAGATCTAAATCAGTCAGTTAAGACAGTATTTCCCAACCCGGGTCCCGAAGCCAGGCTACCCTGCATGTTTAGGTGTTTTTTTTGTTTGTTTTTTTGTGCTTCAGTCCAGGTGATTTCAATTGGCAGGTGTTTGCTGAACTGCAATCAGCTGAATCTCATCTAGTAATGCAGGAAAACATCTACAACATGCAGGGCAGTCAGCCTGGAGGACCAGGGTTGGGAAACACTGAGACTGAGACAGACTGTAGAGTTATAGAGCAGTGGTTTCCAAATCTGGTCCTCAAAAAATCCTGCCCTGCATGTTTCAGATGCATCTCTGTTCCAGCACACATGGTTCAAATGATTGTGTGACCTCCTCTGCAGGATCTGCACCAAATGCTGCAGATCCTTGTTAATCACCCAATCATTTAAATCAGATATTCGGAAGCAAGGAGACTAAAACATGCAGGGCAGGAGAACTTAAGGATCAGATTTGGGAACCAGTACTGTGGAGGTAATCATAATGCCAGTCCTATCACTTGAAATGTCAACACCTTATCAACATGCAGAAAACACACATGATCAGCACATGCAATCTGAACAGCACATCATACCACACAGGTTAGGTGGTAGAAAATATGGCCTTAATTATGGAATGTTATACATTTCATCATTGAAAGTCATAGAATAGTATGTTTTCATAAACACAGTATAACATTGTGAAAAAATATGAAACCTTTATAAAAATATATATAATTTAAATTGTAATAACTCATAGCTTCAAAAATGAAAATGATCCATAAAGAAATTTGTGCTCAGAGGGTACACAGTGGATCAATGATATTTTGATCAAAACCTGTTTCCATCCCATTGTTATGTGAACTTTGATTGATGTTTGAGTGTGCTTACTCTTTTCTAAAATGTTTAGCTAACTTTTAGACCTTCTAGGATTTGATTTTTACATGTCATACAGTGAACTTTAAGCAGTGAACTTACTGCAGTAAATATCTCACCTCATACATCTGACTTTTTCTTTGTTTGTAGCACTGCTGCCTTGCACCAAGAGCGTCCTGGGTTCGATTCCTGGTCCAGGGTCTTTCTGCATGGAGTTTGCATGTTCTCCCTGTGCATGCGTGGGTTCTCTCTGGGTACTCCGACTTCCTCCCACAGTCCAAAAATGTGACTTCTAGGTAAATTGGTCTCTCTAAATTCTCGCTACCATGTGTGTGCATGGTGGTTTGCCCTGTCTATCTCACTGTTGCCCTGCGACAGACTGGCGACGTGTCCAGCGTGTACCCAGCCTCTCGCCCGGAACGTTAGCTGGAGAAAGGCACCAGCACCCCTCCCGACCGACAAGAGTGTACAGAAAATGGATGAACGGATGGATGTTAACACACACAAAGAGCGCAGGTCGAGATAAGCCTTCTGGGGATCTCATTGCAATTCTCTTCCTCAGTAACTGCTCATCTTGGCTTGGGGGAAGTTAAAGCTTATTTGAAGTAAGCAGTAAAAACCTCATTCCATCTGTTTAATTACAGTGGAGATTAGCAGATTATTTTTGCATTACTGGCGCCTGTCGCTCCTCATCACACGGGCAACCCAGAGGGAAAGCTCCGATGTAAAATCACCAAGTAAAAGCAGAACTGGATTTAACTTCCCAACTCCAGAAATGAACAGCAAACCTATAAGCATCACATTATGAAGTACATCTAAGTATTAAAAATCTAGGAAGCATGTTATCTCCATATCTCCACTGGACATTTAAAGAAGTATGTATTTTCCAGACACATAATGATATTTTATAGCAAACTCAATTGACAATGTTATGTTCCTGTGTGGTAAAAATTCTGTCTATTTCAAACACAGAAGAAATCTGATTTTGCAATTTGACACCTTAAATTTGACCTCTGTTTCTTTAAGAAGTTCATTCTCTCCCTGACTTCAGTTCAACAATGCTTCTCTATGATGCTGTTTAAACCTTTCTTAGAAGCGTTGTACTGGTAAGTAATTTGTAAGATGAGCCCAGCAGGTGCACAGCTCCACTAGGTGTTTCCTAATTGCTGCTGTTGCGAGTCTGATAGAGTTGTGTGGGGGAGGCGTCTGCTTTTTCTAAAAAAAGCTTTGGGTAAATGGTCGGTCAGTGCATTGTATGAGCAGGCATTAAGAATGAGTCAAAGCAACACTTAGTTATTTTCATAAGATTTTTTTGCTTTCTTTCAGCATTTAGCACTCAGCCGAAAGCTGGTCTGTTATTGTGGCACCTGAGGCACCTGCTGACCACTGCCCACACACTGAAGGGACAGACTCACCCGACCTGTCTCATCTGTCCCCCTCTCTGTTTCCACATTATGTGTATCCCATATCCTCATGTGTGATTGGCCAAAAGACTACCATGCCACCAATTAAAACAAAGTTCAGCTGTGAGCAGAAGAGCTGAGCCACTGACACAGAGAGCTGAGCAACAAAAACTGAGGAGCCTCTCTCTCTCTGCCTCTCTCTCTCTGCCTCTCTCTCTCTGCCTCTCTCTCTCTGCCTCTCTCTCTCTGCCTCTCTCTCTCTGCCTCT
>VMRN01000947.1:0-13327 GCA_010277015.1 Poeciliopsis turrubarensis | reverse complement strand
CACACAGATGAATCAGTTCTTCTGGTTTCTATTGGCAATAAAATGAAAATCCTTTGATTGGTGACCAGGATTAAAATGAATAAAAATTACTTTTTACAAAAGTCCATTAAAATGTTATAAATTGGAGTCACTTAAATAAACTGAACTGAATAAATACATTATAGTTCCTGGAACCTCTTATTGTATCTTTCCGTTTCCCTGGGGAACAGATATGATGGGACACACTGGGTTGGACCAGAACTGACAGGAGGACCACAAACCCTCTCAGCTCAGGTCTCCATGACAACCATGTTTATTGGAAAGTTCTTGTTGGTTCTTCTGGGTCTCTGGGAGGAACCTTCAGGTGTCAGTCAGTCCTTCAGGTGGAAACCTCGACTCAGAACCAGCTCGGTTCTGGCTCCGCCCAGGTGACACGCCTCCAGGACGCAGACCAGCCTCTGATTGGCCAGCTGGGGCGCCATGGCGATCAGGTCAGCTGAGAGAGAGAGAGAGGTCAGCTTGATCGTCCCTAGAGGCCAGGCAGGTAGAAACTAGTTACATTTACTAGAGTAACTTTTGTTGACAAAAGTAATTTTAGTATTTTTACTCTGCAGTTTTTACTTGGGTAAAATTTCAGACAACAAACTGAAACAAACGGATCTGGAAAGTTTTACTTTGTTATTTTGATTTTCAAAGTTCTAAATTTCCACATAACTTCATATTTTGTTCTGTCTGATGATGTAACTTTTAAATATTGATAATGTGATCAGTTTCTCTGAACTGCAGTCGACTTTTGCACTTTTACTGGAGTGAAAACATGTTTTAGTATTTCTGCTCTCGCTGAGTTTCCTGGTTCTGCTCCTCCTCTGAACCGGACCTCTGGACTCACCTGGAGACGGCGGCGGTGTGTGTGAGGAGAAGGATCCCTGGGACAGGATGGAGGTCCAGGTGTTGGCATGGCGATGCGAGGCGGAGGACAGGTGAGGCAGGAAGACGGCGTCGATCGTCAGGCCGTCAGACAGAGCTGGAGGGAGAACCAGAGACAGTCAGAACCGGTCCGGGTCCAGTCCGGTCCGGGTCCAGTCCGGCCCGGGTGCGGTCCAGCGCCTCTCTGCGGGTCGGTACCTCTCAGCCTCACGGTGTAGTAGTCTCTGGGGGCGGAGCCAAAGCTCTCGGCGCTGGCCCCGCCCCCCATCGCCACGGCAGCAGCCTGCTCCTCCCTGTGACTGTAGTCGAAGCGCAGCGGCAAGGTTTCCGTGGCGACGGGTGAGAATGTCGGGGGGAGGGCGGCGGTGGCGTAGGCAGAGTCATCATCATCATCATCATCCTCATCTTCTTCACCGGCGGGGACCACGAACTCCATGGAGGCTTCAAACAGGATCACTGCACAGAGACGGGTCCACACGGTTCTGATCCGGTTCTGGACCAAAAGCCGGTTCCTCCCCACAGAACCCTGGAACCGCTGAGCACTGCTGCTCAGCTGGCTGAAACCAAACTCCTACACCCTGACCGACCCAAACGACAGGAAATATCTCTGGTTCTGGAACCCCAGGAAGGTCCGGATCAGTTCTGACCCGTTAACACAGAAACAGAACCATTCCAACCCAATCGGTTCTGACCAGTTAGCCGGTTCTGACCCGGTTTGATCTCATGAAGACTCTTTCTTCCACCATGTTAAAGTGACTGCGGTTCTGACCCGTTCTGACCTGCTGACCGTACGGAGCGAACAGAACCAGAACCAGACCGCCTCACCTGTCCTGTTGGGTTCAGGCTGGACAGCGAGCAGAGGACGCCTGTGGAGACAGAACACGACCATCAGAGAGACACTGAGACAGACGGGCGTCCTCTGCGACCTCTGACCTCTTGCTGGGCGTCTCCGGCATCAGCAGCTTCCTCCTCCTGCCGGACCTCCTGCAGGGACAAACCCAGAGACCTGAGACCGGTCCTCGTGAGGAGACGTCCCCCTGAGTCCGGCCTGCCGTCTCACCGTGGCGCGCCGGCGGGACGCGGCGTGGACGCGCTGAGGGACGAGGTCGGAGACGTCGGGCAGAACGGCGAGGACGACGGCGGACACGGCGAGGACGACGGCCTGTCCGTCCAGAACAAACAGCGGTCCTCCTGGGGTCAGAACCGGGTCAGAACCGGGTCAGATCGGGCCATAACCGTCTGTGCTCGGCCTCACCTCTCCCGCGCAGCTGTAGGTAACCATGGAAACGGTTGCCTGGAGGCAGAAGGTGCGTCGCTCCCGGTAACAGAGCCGCTCCAGCTCCCTCTGAAGCTCCGCCCCCTGCAGGAACCCGATCTCACCTGGAAAACAGAACCAACAAACGTTAAAATAAAAGTTCTACAAACGTTAAAATAAAAGTTCTACAAACGTTAAAATAAAAGTTCTACAAACGTTAAAATAAAAGTTCTACAAACGCTAAAATAAAAGTTCTACAAACGCTAAAATAAAAGTTCTACAAACGTTAGAGTTAAAGTACAGCAGAGTGGAAATACTCCTAAAAGTACTTTACTGTCTAAGAAGTTGCTTCAGTAAATGTAACTAGTCACTTCCCATCTCTCTCACCTCTCCTCTCCCTCATGAGCGTTTCCAAGGAGACGGGAGGAGGCGGGAAGATGAAGAATCCTCCAATCAGAGCCCTGCTCAGCACCTGCTGGTCCTCCTGGCCCCTCAGCCACCGCAGGAAGCTCCGGACCGGCTGCAGCCGCCGGTAGCTCATCCGGGGGTGGTGACCCTGCCCTGCCGGCCCATCAGAGCACAGGTCAGAGGTCAGGCTGGAGCAGGAGAGGAAACGGCACGGTGAGGCCTACCTGTGCAGTACACCTGTGTGTAGGTGGTGTTGGTGAGGTAGAGCCAGCCGGGGTTCTGGTGGGTCGTGACGGGCCGGAGGCGGGTGCAGACCACCACAGACACTGCAGACAGAGCAGGAACATCTGGGCTGCTGCTGCAGCTGTGGAGCGACGCTGCCAGGCTCACCTACATGGATGGAGCTTCAGCTGCGTCTCGGGCTGCGACGTGGAGAACAGCTTCACCATGATTGGCTGCTCGCTGCTGCCGTCCTCCAATCGGAGCCAGCGGTACTCCAGAAGCCCCGCCCCTCGACCACCTGATGTGAACAGGAAGTGACATGATGAAACAGAAACATGAGACCAGGAACAAAACAAAACAAAATATAATAAAAAACTGATGTTCAAAAATCTGATATTCCAGCAGATTCAGTCTGATTGGGGTCAAAAGTTGCAACGTTTCGAGTTGCTGTGGTTCCTAACGCCCCTTTGAGGAACCTGTTCCCCTTCCCGCCTGTGGAGGCGCTGCACAAAAAACCACTGAAGGAAATGATCTGAAGACACCGAGCGGAACTTCCTTCTTCATGAAACGTGAACCCAGATGGAGTGGTTGGAGCTTTTAGCCGTCGTTGGGTTTCTCCTTTGCTTTGGTAAAAGACCTCAAGCTCGGGCGAGACTAGCATGTTTGTTTTGGTTGCATTTTCCCAGAATGCCCTGCGCTGTCGTCCACTTCACGTCGTCTAACATGTTGTTCTTAGTGACGGTTTAATTCCACTAAAGTTCAGAGTTCACAGACGACTCCATGACAGAATCGCAGACTTATTGAAAAACAGAACGAAAGCTGAAAACTTTCAAAAATAAATATTTCAGACTCGACTTGCCAGACAAAATCTGACTTGTGTCGTACCGGTCATCAGATTTGGGGATGATAACCCAAATCAAAAGGCCCAAAGGCGGCCGGGTCACATCTCTGTCTCACCTTTACTCCGGACTCGCTCCGACCGCCCTGCGAAGGTCAGCAGGCCGATGACATCACACAGGGCGCCATGACGACGCTCCTGGAACTCCTTGCTGGTTGCATTGGATGACAGGACAGGCGGGTCAGCGGGTCAGCGGGCGGTCTGGACCGGGACAGACAGGGACAGACGGACACAGACCTGCTGTAGAAGCTGTATGACGGCGCAGGCGGGACGCTCTCAGGAGAGACGGACGACTCAGAGACGACACAGAGCTGAGCTGCCGGGTTCCTGCTGTTCACACTGATCTCTGCAACAAAGACGGGCCGGGTCATGACTGCAGAACCTGGTCCAAAGAGCCCACATCATCACCCCTCCACCACCGATCCCATGTTCAGCTGTTCTGGATCGGTTGGTTTTACTCTTATTTCAAGGGTTCCAGGTATTTCCACTAGTTACCGCGATAAAATACATGTAGTTTTTTGCAGTGCGCTGAAAATGTTTCCGACTCCACAGGAAGTCCAGAGTTCCTCGTACCGATGTCGTCGACCTCGGCCGGGTAGTGCTGTTTGACCCGGAAGCGTCGCAGGCTGATGATGTCACCGAGCTCCAGGCGGCGGTACCAGCTGACACACACACTGTTCCACAGCACCACACACACACTTCCTGTCCGGTCGCAGGCCTGCAGCACGGCCTGGAGGACACATGGAGACAGCTGTAGGGCACGGCGGTGGAGGGGTGATGCTGCGGGCTGAGGGGAGCGGGAGCTGCTCAGGGTTTCATCTAAAGGTTTCTTTCTGGACGGATTCATTCGCAGCTTTGCAGATGAAAACGGGCCCACAGCATCACACGTCCTCCACCGAGCTTCACATCATGCGTTTCCCACTGACCTTATATGGGCATTCACAGTTCCTGTCTGTCCTGCCGTAGTACATCAGGTGGGACTTGTTGATGATGCGTACGATCAGCTGATGCTGGATGGCGCCCGTGGTGACGCCGCGGCGACCGGAGCGGAAGCGTTCCCGCAGCTCGGACACGGTAACAGACGGCTGTCGTCCTGGCAACACACACAGGTCATGTGAGGGATCAATCAGTAACTCCCCTGATGAGCCTGCGCTGTGATTGGCCCCTACCTTCCTCCTCCTCCTCCTCCTCGTCCTCCTCCAGGCTGTCAGTGGGCGGAGCCTCCGTCCACTCCTCGCCGCTGTAGTCCACGTTATTCCACAGAGGGAGGAAGACGCTCCTGCTGGCTCTGAGAGGAAGCAGCGCACCTGACCGACCATAAACCAATCAGATGGCAGGAAAAACTCATGATTCTACTGCAGGGGTGTCCAAAGTGTGGCCCAGGGGCCATTCGTGGCCCACAGACTGACATTTTGTGGCCTCTTAAAAGCAGGTTAATACTGATACACCTTTTATTTTTAATCAGTTAAATTATTGCTGATGATTTATAATTTTCTTGCAATGGAAATGATTAAGTATAACACAAAGTAGTTGTGTTTTACTTTTCTAATTAATAGAATCTAATTAATCCAGAGTTTTACTCAAAAGCTGACAACCAAATCAGCTTCTACTAATTCATTAAACTTGCCAGCATTTTGAAAGAAAGTGACGCAAATCCTGCTTTTAAAACCGACAATAAACTTGTTCAATAAGAATTTGAAAACTAGACGCCTTCAGTTTAATAAAACACCTTTGCAAAATAATTTTAAATATTTGGACCTACAATAAAAAACATCAACATTTTCTGCATGGCGAAGCATTCATCACGTCATAAACATAAATAATTCTTGGAAATCATTCCCACTGGAAATAAGCTTCTTCAGGACACTTGCTTTAAAAAGTTTGATTTAAGTCACTAAGCTGCTCACAGTAACTGCATTTAATCATTTGATCAGATTAATAATATTTATTGATGCTCTAGTGTCAGGGTGCCCCCAGTGGGTCCTGGCGGTCCTGGCAGTTCTGGAGGTCCGGTTGCATCCTGCATGTTTTAGTCTCTCCCTGGTTTAACACCTGGATCAAATGAGGCTCAGCAGAAAACTGACCTGGTGAAAAGGTTGAGAATAAAACATGCAGGATGCAACCGGACCTTCATCGGGATAACTATAAACCACCTGCTTCTGACTTGAAGATTCAGGAGTGACAAATAGTTTGGATACTGGTTCTGCTGGTTCTCACCTGCTGGTTCTGATGGTCCGAACCAGGGCAGAGAGTCCCAGTCCGCCTCAGACCTCCTGACTCCCTCCTCCTCCTCCTCCTGATGGTCAACCTGAACGCCCACCAGCCTGTAGCTGAAGTGGGCGGAGCCTCAGTCAGTTCCTCTCATGACATCACTGCACGGCATCTCACCTGGCTGCACTCACCTGTCTCTGTCTGCAGAAGCCCCAGGGCATTCTGGGAGTTGGGCGCACAGGGCCGGGCTGAAGGCGGCATTACGGAGCGTCGACCCCGGCTTTAGGACCCGCCTCTCCACCAGCCGGTTCAGACCGGGGTCCAGAGTCACCTGGAGGCGGCAGTCACCGTCTGTCAGCGTGACGTCATACAGGTCCTCACCTGGAGACAGAGGACAGATGAAGGTCACAGAGGATAGAGGACACTGTGTCTGCCTTGTCTCTGTCCATCTCACCACTCAGGACGGCCTGGGGGAAGTAGATGGCGGACGCCGGGTCTCTGCTGTAACGACGAATGTCCACAACATGCAGGGACTCCCTGCAGACAACTGGAGAGGACGAAGACGCCTGCAAGACAAGCAGAAGGGGAAAAACAACGGGATATGGAGGAGAACACAGACTGATCCTTAGTTTGGTACCAAACAGAACCATCTACAACAGGGTGACTGATCCCCCATTAAATGTATTTTCCAGTCTGGATGCAAGGAAAATGATTTTCTGACTGGAATAAATAAGATGCGCCAGAAGGTGATTGGTCCATTTTATCCCATTTGGATCACAGGTCAGAATCTCTCATCTGGCCCAATTAGGGATCGGAACCAATCAGGGGAAGCAAAATAAAGCTTTCAGAGCATAAATAACTTATGTCAGATTTTAGTATTTTTTGACGTTAACAAATAGACTAAGCAGAAAGAACAGCACTCAGGGATATTGCTCATTCTAAACCTGCTTAGGAAATGTTGAAATTCAAGCCAACCAACATTATTTCCCATTAATTAATAATTTTACTGATCTTTTTATAAAGTAGCTACGTTATAAGGACCACAGAGTTAATTCGGGATGAACTGATCAATCTCACGGTTCTTTATTTTAACAGTTCTGAAGTGATCAGAACCTGACCTGTCAGATTCACAAAACATCATCCGCCTGCGCTGCACCGGTTAAAAACCATCAGAACCGAACCAGCTATAGCTAAGCAGCTGCTAATAAACAGCCGAACTGAAGGTCTGGGTGCGTTTCATAAGAACCCGAACCAAACTGAACTCCACAGAACCGCTGCTGTTGTTGATAAGCGGAACCGCCTTAAAGCAGCTGGTTCTGAGTGGAGTCCGGTGGAGGAGGATTCGCTCACAGAGGCGATTCGGAAGCCGCTAACAGCCGCTGTTGCTCCCGTTCAGCTCATCGGGACGGTACCGGTAACAACAGAACTCTGGGTTCTGACCTGGCTCGGAGCGGGTCTGGACCTGGCCAGGGTTCTGTGGAAGATGCAGCCGTCGGCCGCCATGTTAGCCCTGTCAATTCCAGAGAGGTGCATTATGGGAAATTGAGGCTAACTGACATTGGTGGAGCCTACAGATGGAGAAATTATTCCTGAGAGGAAATTATTTCTTTATGGAGAAATAAAATTACGGAATCCAATTACAATTTTATAAAACATATATTATAGTTATACATAAAAACATTCCTTTGCTTCCTGTGCTAAAATCATGTATTAACTGAAACTTCTGCTGTTTCAGTGAAGGAGAAACATGATAAAAAAAAATAGACAAACATCATTTGATAAAATTAAATCTTTATTCAACCAAACAATCACTCAGTTGTCTGTCTTAAATAATTAGATATGTTCAATTTCTGTTAACATGTTATATTGGTGTGTTAATGACTTAATATTGACTGTAATTTAATTATAAGTGGTAATATTGTCATTCTGAGAATAAAAATATTTCATTTTTCCCAGGCAGATCATTTACTCTTCAGGTTATAAAGTTTCAGACTGATGGAAATATTTGCGTGATCATTGTGATTTTTTACTGCATACATGCATCATGTTGAAGCTTCAGTGAAACATTATTTTAAATGTTTATTACACAGCTAGCATGTGGTTTCTGGCTCTCACCTCCCAGGATCTCTGAGCCACTTTCTGTCCCTCCTCACCTCATTGATCTGCTGTTCTTCTTCTCTCGTCTGTTTCCTGTTGTTCTGGTTCTGTGTTGTTTGTTGACTTAAAATAAACATCATTTTTCTTCTATCTCAGAGTCTTTCAGTAGCTGCTCTCTTTTTGCTGGTATTGTGTTGCTTTTAATCATAAACTAAACTCACCTGTTCCTCATAAAGTGACAAGGATCCCATTCTTATTGAACTGTTTACTAAAAAAGTAAACAGAAACCATCTTGCCGAAAATCAAAGAAAATTGTTTGTCTTCCTTTCAATAAGGTTTATATCTGCAATGATTTGAGTTTAGCTGCATTTTCATGAAAATACTGAAATACAATTGTAATTATTTTTGTAATTTTATTTGGAAAATAAAAAGAAGTCCTGTAAGGTTCAGGTCTGTGCTGCGTCTCTGCTCCATCAGACCATGAAGTCCTGAGCAGAACTCTGCAGAACCCGACCGTCGATAGAGTTCAGGTTTTATTTAACACATTTAATCATTAACAGGAGTCACGATGATTTCTCTGGTTCTGCTCCTTCATCCTGCTGGTGGTTCTGACTGGGTTCTGGTTCCACTCCTACAATGCTTCAGGAAATGAAGTCAAACTTCCTGAATGTAAAACTTGTTGCCATGGTGATGCTGATCACCTGCTCTGGTCTGGATTCAGGTCGACATGTTGGGATATTCCTCCAGAAGAGGTGATGCATTCGCTGCCACTGGGACGTCCGGACGCCAGCAGCAGGAAGGTCAGAGTTCATGTTTCACTTCATAAACTGTTTCTCTCTGGGAACCAGAACCAGCTGCTGGATGTAAAATGAGATTTTCACTCTTACTCTCTGAACCCAACCAGAACCAGATGGTTCTGTACGGTTCTCCTGCTCTCACCCTTTATTTGACAGCAGAACCAGAGAAATAATCTGAAACCAGAACCCCTCAGTCATCCGAACCAGTGCAGCACTAAGCTGGGGCTGTGGCCCCTGACCTCTGCCTACACTCGGCTGGTGAAGTGCTGGGAGTCTCTGAACTCCAGGTAGAGGCTGAAGAGCAGGTGCAGGCTCTGGACCCTGGTTCCGTGGACGGGGATGTCCAGCAGGCTGCAGACCAGGTCGGCGTACTGCGGCAGGCTGCAGGCCAGGCGGGCCGGCGGCAGCTGCAGGGCCCCCAGCAGCTCCTCCACCTCCGGGGGCCACTCCTGCATCAGGCTGTCCAGGTCCGGCATGGTTCTGCTGTACCGCACGCTGGCCGGCGGTTTGGACCGGTGCAGCGCGCTGATGCTGTCCACCCAGCTGTCCACGGCCCGGGGGTTGGTCCGCGGGCCCGCCACGCTCGGAACCTTCTTCAGCTGCAGCGGGGAGACAGAGCGGGGTTCTGATGGTACCGGACCGGACCCTGCAGGTGTGTGTGTGCAGGTGTGTGTACCTCTGTGGTTCCGTGCTGTTTGGTTTCCTCCGACAGCCACAGAGACAGAACCGTCGGGTCCGACTGCTTCACACTGGGCTCATCCAGAACCAGCAGGCCCAAGTTGTCTGGTTTCCCATCCGGCCTCGGTACCTGAACACACCACACACATTTCAGATCAGGGCAACCACGTTGAGATGGTTCTGAAGTTTTGATTTAGACCCAGTTCTGATCCAGGGTCCATTTTCCAGCAACCTTAGAACAAACAGAACCAACTGTGGTTCTTAGAGTTTATAGAGAACAGCTGGGGTTCTGTCCAGGACCGGTTCAGAACACATGGTTCAGAACACATTCTAAAACATATTCTATGAATAGAAGGCCTGGTTCTGACCCGGTTCCCAGTGTTTGGTACCTTTAGGAAGGCGTCGATGTCTCCTACAGCTGGGATGAAGTCCGGGATGAAGGGCTTGAGGCAGAGGTCCAGTTCTTGGTTCTGAGGAGAGTACCTGAGAGGAAATTGACCCATGTGTCAGATCCAGATGTTCTGACCCAGTGGAGCATGTAGAACCTGCAGAACTCTGGTTCTGGACTGATTCTGGACTCCCTGAAAGAACCTTCTTAGCTCAACATTATTAACCTGTGAAGCTACAGGAGAACCAGAAGGTTCTGATCCATTATATAATAACACATCACATCCGGATCAGAACCAAATGAACTCTTTCAAGCGTAGAGCGCAGAAATCAGAACTTGTAGCTTCAACTGCAAATTGTCCTGTCAGAAAAAGCCCAGTTCCATTACATCTAGAACAGAGTGAGTCAATGTCAACATTCTGCTGAAAACCCACATCCTCCTGGTGTCATCATGCTAGCATTAGCACTCATGCTAGCATTAGCACTCATGCTAACGTTAGCCTTGTAGTTAAAAATTATATAATAATTATATATAGTAAACAGAACAGAGTAAGTCACTTTTAGTGACTAACATATGCTAAGGAAAGCTGTCTAGCTAACCTTCATATTTTAGTTTTTAGCTCATTCAAGTTCAATGCTGAAATTTAGCTAAAAATGCTTAATTATCCCAAAGGGAAATTTAATGTTGCTGTAACTCATTTTAATTAAAATTACTAAAGAGTTATTATAGATAGTAGCAGCTGCTACACACCCGTTTTTGTGGGGTATCGCCAGCAGCGTGCTAGCGATACCCCACATGCTACTTAAAGCATTTAGCTAACCATAGCATTTTAACCAAGTTTTTATTGTATACTAATGTTTGTAAACTAAATATTTGAGAAACAATGCTGAAATTTAGCTAAAATATAGTCTATTTTAGATTATAAAACATTGTTTTCATACTGATTGGACTAAGTCCGTATTATCAGAACCAACCCGTCCGGCTTTGAGTGAGATGTTCAGAACCGTCTACAGTGGAATTCAGGTCTTTGCAGGAACCAAAGGTTCTGTTGGTTCTACATGGTTCTGATGGACTGAGGTCTGTGTGTCTCTGGTTACCGGGTGATGTACTGGAACAGCTCTCTGATCTCCGTGGTAACCGGCAGGTTGGAGTAGTCTGCAGGGTCGTACACTCCCTCCAGAGTTTCAGTGGGCTCATCGTCATCATCATCTTCATCAGACTCATCCTCATCGGAGTCCTCCTCTTCTTCCTCCTCCTCTTCCTCTTGGGTCAGACCGGGCCCTGGCTTCAGCCCCGGCGGCTCTGTGGCCCTCACAGGTCTGTGCTCCTCATCCAGCTGGTTCCTGCTGCTGGTGGACATGATGCCAAGAACCTTCTTGCTGCTCCACTCGGTCTGACAGGAGGAAAACATGGAGGTCAGAGAGAAGCAGTCTGACCTCTGACCCCTGAGAATCACCTAAAGGTCATCAGGAAGTAGAAAACCCTAATCAAAGAGGGGCGAGGCTGGGGAGGGGTCCCTTTATTGATGTTTAGAAAAACTACATTAATCTGTGAATTATTTCAAGTAGCCAAAAACTGAGGAAACATTTTATTACTTTATTTGTTTAAAAACAAATCTAAAAATAACTTGTTAAAGCTGAATATTTATATTCTGCACAATTTTCTAGAGGGGAAATGATAAAATTGATCTTTTCTGAGCCTCAAACTCCGAGTTTTATTCTCCCGGCTTCCAGACTGAACAGCGGCGGGGCTCAGCAAGCTGTGGCCGGGTACCTGTCTCTGTCCTCGGGGAGTCGGGCTGTAGACACTCGGTACCTCCTCTCCGTCCTCCACGTCCAGACTCTCGTCGTAGGGTTGGTTCCTCAGCAGCTGGGGGTCCTTTCCCCGGTCAGTCCGCTCCATGGGACACAGCTGCCTGAGGAAGTTCGGGTGGTACCTGGGTCACAGCAGCCTCAGCTTCAAACCTGATGTCCCGAAAGCACAGCTAACAGAACTAGCAAAGCTTTAGCCCGAGCTAACGGAGCAAGCCGCTACCAGCAGCTCGTAAATCGGCTTTTAAACGACTAAAACCATAAAATAACCAAGTAAAAGCGCAGCGAAGACTTCAAATCCATCGTTTAGAGACTGAAAATAGTCGCCTGACTGCAGTTTAAATCTGTTTATCTTCCACCAAACGATTCGTGTGACAGCAGTTACCAAGCAACTGAGGAATGTACCGTATCCTAGCAACGGAAGACGGTTGGCAGCCAGATGATGCGGAGCATGACCGCCACCTACTGGTCTGGAGGGGGAATCAGGAGTTCATAACCGGGAAATCAACAACTCACAAACGTTTTGCAACTATAGCCCCATATATGTCGTTGAAAAATGTTGGTTTGGGTTCTGAGTCCAAAGACAGCTCAATCTCTTACATATTATGTGAAATCAACTTGTTGGAACTCTCCATCATGTCACAATATTATTCTCTCATCAAAAACATACCTAGAGTGTTGCCTTGATTTTTTCATGCATATTTGAGAAATCCTCTAATCTCCATGACAACCATTCAACTGTTCAAAACACCTGGGTCAACCTAGCTCCGTCTCCGAGGCGTAGCTCCTCCCACTCTCTTCTCCTCCAGATTGGTTTGTTGTTCAAACGACACCTTTGAGCAACAAGGCATCATTCAAACACCTTGTTGGACTGAACGTCTGCTGAGCTCCTTCTCAGTGAAACTCTGATAAACATGTTAAAGGGTTAATAGAGGAGCCATGTTGTGGTGACTTTTCGAAGGCACAGTTTCAGTAATAGCAGGAGCTTCTTAAAGAGACAGAAGCCCAATTTCAAGGCATTAAACTATGACATCAGATTTCTTTTAAGTTATAGTTGAGATTTATATACATATAATTTTTTTCTAACATCTGAAGACAACTTTGTAACTTGATTGTGCTACAAAATAATCCTGTATACCTGGCTTTGGGAAGTCCCCTTTACAAAAGTTCACCTTTGACACAAAGGTGAACTCACTGCGTCAGAGGATCTCAGAGCGTTTCTGTGCATAAAAACCAGAAAACACAAACTGTACCAGAGGTGAGAACATACTGACTTCAGCGTTCATGTTGTTGCTATGCACCTTCAGCTTCCTTATTAAACCTGTGCCTTTCCTTCTGCACGTCAGGTTTATATGCAGCTTAAGGTTCATTTAGCTCAGTTTCATTTTTCACATAATTTGACTAATCAAGTTGCTTCACCATTGAGATTTCCTTTAGCAACGATTTTTGTGGATATGTAAAGAAAACAAACTGAAGCATTAACTCCACATTTTATTCAAAAGTTGAAGGTTACAGTTTGAACAAATGAGAAAAAACAAACATTTTTATAAAAGCCTTAAAGCAATGTTCCCAGAAAATGAAGAGGAAGACAGAGGCAGGATGAGACTGTTCAGTTCAGAAGTGATACTGTGTGGTGACGTCATCATCATCATCATC
>VMRN01000945.1:3351-13387 GCA_010277015.1 Poeciliopsis turrubarensis | reverse complement strand
CCGGACCTCGGCTGGAGGACTCTGTGAGACTCGCTGCTTGTTTGGGAGTAAGATCACTTCGAGTCGTTGGTCAACTTTTGGACTATTGGAAACAGAAGTTAAGTGATCAAGACTTTTCCCTATTGACTAAGTACCATGGAGGCACTCTGTTACCGAATCCAATGGACCCTTTTCCATCATTCCGAATGTTTCCTGGGATAACGAACTGCTCTGGTCCTTTATTGGATCGGGGGGATGGTAGGGGTCTCTCACTGGAAGGGGCTTCTGGAAAAGCGATTTATAGGCTGCTTGTGAAAACTCTCAACAAGAACAAACTGAATGGACGCAGTGACACGGTGTGGAGAAGTTATTTTTCCTCCATACCAGGACTGCAGCCCGAATGGAGATCTTTGTTTAAACCTCCCCTAGCAAAAAAACATGCAGACTTACAGTGGAGAATACTTCATGGCATTGTGGCTGTTAATTCTTTTGTTTCTGTTTTTAGCCCTGATGTGGGAGAAAAATGTCCATTTTGCGAGGAGAGGGAAACAGTGTTTCATGCTTTTTCTGAATGTGTTCGCGTATCAAATCTTTTTGCGCTCCTTAGAGCGATTTTTAATGGGTACAGGGAAGCCTTCACAGTGCCTGTTTTCATTTGTGGTTTTAAGTTTACAAAACAGGCAGGGAGAAAATGTCGACTGTTAAATTTCTTATTGGGACAGGCTAAAATGGCCGTGTATATAAGTAGAAGAAGGAAGGTGGTGGACGGGTTGAGTATTGACCTGGTTTCTATATTTGTCAATCTGGTGAAATCAAGGTTGTTAATTGAATTTAATTTTTACACATCGGTATCAGATCTGGTTTCGTTTTGTCGCTTTTGGAGTGACGGCGAAGAGCGTTGTGGTGTAATAGGAGGGGAACTTTTTTTTGGGAGGATGTTAATGTAATGTTTTTTTTCTTCCTGGGTGCTGTGAATATATTGTTTATTTAATGATAATAAATGTTTTGTAAAAATCAAATAAAAAAAAATCTCTCTCTCTGTCTCTCTCTCTCTTGCTGCATCAAGTCGATGCTCTAGTTTACTGTTTTCATGGTTTGTGCACATAGAGCAGATCAGCGGTTCTGATCAGTACTGTAAAGCTTGGCCTGGTTCTCTTTCTGATTGTTGAAAAGTAAAACCTGATCTCAGCGCCCTGTGACCTCTGACCTCTCCTCACTGGAGTAAACTTCCACCCTCTGTTTTTCCTGGTTAGGGTTTGGTTATGAGGACCTGGCTAATGATCGTCCGGACCGGTTCGTACAGAGATGGACATGAGCTTCACTGGTTCAAAGTTCACAGATGGAGAATGTCCGAAATGTTAGCTTGGCTGCGCTAGTGGGCGGGGCCAAACTGCAGCAGAGCCAATAAGCTATGGTGTTTCTCACAGCTCTAGCTGTGATTAGTCAGAAGTTTGTTGCCATGTTTTATGCATAAATGTTGATGTTTCCGTCCAGCAGTTCTCTTCTACTGTCCAGTTACTGGATCTGCATGAATACGGAGTGATTATGTGGGAGGAATTATTTTTACAGTTTTTCACTAAATAACCCCAAAGACAGTCAGATGGCTAAAAACCCTGGGAAGGAAATGAAAACATTAAGGCTGATGGAGGAGGCAGTCTGCAGAAAGGTGGTAAATGCTCCATTAAAACAAAATGGAGGAGTCATTCATGGATTCATATTTAAAATGTTATAACTGTGAAAATGACGCCTTAATGTGTCAGTTTGCCTTTGAGGCTGGAAAAGATGAAGAGGATCCACTGATAGATGATCAGATATCACAAGTAATTGATTTGAATCGAATCATGAAAAGATTCGCCCCCTGGTGGCCAGAACAATGAAACACACGTTCACAGAGAACAGAAGATCTGCTGCTGAACGAGGCAGGATGGTCCGTCCTGAGTGCAGCATCAGGAAGTGCTGCATCAGGAAATGCTGCATCAGGAAGTGCAGCATCAGGAAATGCTGCATCAGGAAGTGCAGCATCAGGAAGTGCTGCATCAGGAAATGCTGCATCAGGAAGTGCAGCATCAGGAAGTGCTGCATAAAAAAGTGCTGCATCAGGAAGTGCTGCATCAGGAAATGCTGCATCAGAAAATGCTGCATCAGAAAATGCTGCATCCGGAAGTGCTGCATCAGGAAATGCTGCATCAGGAAGTGCTGCATCAGAAACTGCTGCATCAAGAAGTTCTGCATCAGGAAGTGCTGCATCAGAAAGTGATGCATCAGAAACTGCTGCATCAAGAAGTTCTGCATCAGAAAGTGCTGCATCAGAAAGTGCTGCATCAGAAAATGCTGCATCCGGAAGTGCAGCATCAGAAAGTGCTGCATCAGAAAGTGCTGCATCAGGAAGTGCTGCATCAGAAAGTGCTGCATCAGGAAATGCTGCATCAGGAAATGCTGCATCAGGAAATGCTGCATCAGGAAGTGCTGCATCAGAAACTGCTGCATCTTGAAGTGCTGCATCAGGAAGTGCTGCATCAGGAAGTGCTGCAGGACATGTTTCATGCACGGCTGTGTTCATGTTCAGCAGCTCTCACCTTTTTGACCTCAATTCATTCTAGTTAACCACCTGCATGTTTATGTTGGGCTGTTGATGGTTTGGGGTCAGAGGTCAGAGGTGGCCATAGTGCAGATTGATTAGTAACTGGTCAGTTTAAAGTCTGCTCTGATACGTCCAGCTTACTGGGTTCAGATTGGACTTTATCCAGCCTCCACTCTGTCTGCGTTGCTCTGACATAAAGTTTGCATGAAGGACGACTGGAATCTTACAAACCAACGAATGTGAGCTGCTCAGACGCAGGAGGTGAAGGGAAGAGCAGAGACTCACTGCTGCCAGTCTCTGTCGGCTGCGTCAGCTGATGCAGCTGCGTCGGCTGCACGCCGGTTGCAGCTTGCTACAAGCTGAGCAGGATGATTTGCACCTGAAGATGAACTCAGCAGAAAGTTCTGATGGTTTCAGCCTCAGGATGAGTCAAAGTGACGAAGCTCTTCTGCAAAAACTCTGAGTCAGAGGAGGAAGCTGAGACAAACTGAGGTCAAACAGAACCGGGACAGTCCGGAGTTTGGGTCAACAGAACCTTCGGACTCAATAAAGAAGTCTCAATAATTTTCATAAAATGATCGTCAGGCTACAGGAGGGACAGATTTGCAGGGAGAACCAGGATGTAGTCGGGTCTCAGCCCAGGTTCTGAAGTTCCAGAACTTTTGCCTTCAAATGTTTCTTCAGACCTTGAAGTTCAGAGAAAGTCTTTAAATCCTGAAATCGGCTTGTCTGATTGGATGTTGCCACAGCGTGTTATTGTGATTTCCCTCGACCCAGACCACGCTCATCCCGACCGGTGCCGCCAACCGGACCTGTTCCTCTCTGCTGGAGCCCACAGCGACCCTGAGACGAACGCAGGTCCTGCGCGGCCCGACAGGCCCCGGGCCCTGGACATCCTCCATGAGACTTTAAATAGCTGCAGCTGAGCAGAACCAGCAGAACCAGCAGAACCAGCCGAAGCACCGGCCGGTCCAAACACCTGCTGCTCCAACACTTTTATTTAAAACTTTCAGGTTTTTTCTTTATTATTTGGTTTAATGTTTGAATTTCTCCTCAGATCAGCTGATGAAGGCTGAGCGGTTCTCCTTTTAGTTCCAGAACCGGTACCAGTTCTGGTTCTGGTTCCGGTTTACCTGCAGGTCTGTTTTAGCTTTCACTTCATTTCCATCCAACCATCATCCATCCATCCATCCAGCCAATCACAACTGTATATCTCCAGTTGTGATTGGCTGGGGCCTTGGAGGCGGGGCCTGCAAATGATATTCAGCCAATCATCATCTGTTGTTCATTTCGCAGCTGGATTTAGTTTCTAAATCAAAGCTGGTGACCAACTCAGGGCCCGAGGGCCACATCAGGATCGCGATGCGTCTCGGTGATCCTCAGTATGACCTTAAATATCCATAAGGCACCAACGTCACGACTGCACAATGCTCTCTTGACGGAGCGTTTGATGCAACAACCTTCAGTTGATGCAGGACCTGCTGACCTCCTGTCTGAGGCTCCTGGCCCCTCCCCACCATGTTGCTGGTCAGCTGGTGGAGCAGCCATGCAGCTTCTGCAGATGATGGGAGGTAAACAGTGTCCTGTGAAAGTGCTGACGCTGGAGACGTGGAAACATCTGCCTGCTTTCACTTCTGGTTTTCAACCATCTGGCGAGCGCCGACTTGCACGGCATTATGGGATGCAACTCAGCAGAAACATGGCAGTGAGTAACGCTTTCTACTGATGCCCAGGATGGGATCACCGCCGCTCTGAGGGGGAGGCGGGGCGACCTTCAGGGGCCCACAGGGGCCCAGCAGGAGCTCTGAGGAACGCCTGGTGGGATCAGTGTGAATGAGCCCAGCTCTGGTTCTGGTTCTGGTTCTGGTTCTGGCTCTGGTTCTGGTTCTGGCTCTGGTTCTGGTTCTGGTTCTGGCTCTGGCTCTGGTTCTGGTTCTGGTTCTGGCTCTGGTTCTGGTTCTGGTTCTGGCTCTGGCTCTGGTTCTGGTTCTGGCTCTGGTTCTGGTTCTGGTTCTGGCTCTGGCTCTGGTTCTGGCTCTGGTTCTGGTTCTGGTTCTGGCTCTGGTTCTGGTTCTGGTTCTGGCTCTGGCCGGGTTTCCACTGGGACTTGCTGATGAAGGGATGAATAAATTCCTGTCTGTTTCTTACTGTTGATCTTCTTCTGTCATTTTTCGATCCGTTTATTTACGACCTGCTGTGTTTTTTCTCTGCGGCTCCGTGAGATTATTTCATCGCTAAACTCCCACCTTATGAAAACAGCATGATATGAAGAAACATCTGCGCCTGCTGGTACCCACACACACACACACACACACACACACACACACACACTCTCACGCTGACAGTGTTATTGCCACATTCCTGATCCTCGCTGTCTGACTGATACCTTTGTTGCTGCGCTGTCTCCTCACTCGGCCTCCATTAGCTCTCAGATCCGGCTGCAGATAAGCGTCAGGTTTCCATCGCGGCTCCACAGCTTCTCCTCGGTTCTGCTGCTGGCTCACAGAACCTCTCTGGTTTGGGTTTCCTGGAGGGACCGAGCAGAACCCGGCTGTGTGGTTCTGCATGTTTCATCAGGAGTGACGTTCCTGTCCACTGTCGCCTCCTGCTTGAGCAGCTGCCAGGACCTGCCAGCTGCTTTCTGCAGGTAGAAAACTGAACCTGGTCAACGTTTCCTCTCAGCTGGCCTTCTGATTGGCTGGTTCCCTCCTGGAGCAGCATGATGCTGCCATCACCGAGTCATTCTCCCTGTCCTGCTGTTGACATGGAAAGTTCTCCTGGTTCAGTTCTGCTGCTGTGTCTTCTCTAACCTGCAGATGGCTGCTGGTACTGAGCCCGGTTCTGGTTCTGGTTTTGCTGGAGGTTTCCTCTCTACTGTCGCTGCATGCATGATGCTCGGTTTCCTCAGATAAAAACCTTTTGAGTACTTGCTGTGCTGAACAGTTGGATGGTTTTTTGGTTTTTTGCAACTCGCCCTGAGACGCCGTGTTGTCGGGACGATCGGGGCCGTCAGCCAATCAGGGCCTGCCGTTGACAGGCCCTGATTGGCTGACAGAGAGGCTCTGCCCAGGTGAAGGTGCTGATGGATGAACGTTTCTGTAGCCGTGATGAAGGAAGGAGAAGCTTCACCTGCAGCTCTGAACTCTCTGTGAACCACGAAGCATGAAGGCATCTGAAGTCAGCATGGAGGAGGAACATGAGCTCTGGCTCCGGGCGTCTCGGGCCGAACCTGCTTGGTCTTGGTTTCATGAGTCTTATGCTCCGTTTATTATTTCACATTCATTTGATCAGAGTCGAGTCTGGAGTTAAAGGAGACCGCGGTCCCGTCCTCAGACCCGGTTCCTGGTTCTGGTTCCACTGGTTTAGCTCCAATAATGCAGACAAACAGCTAAAAGTAACAGCAGAATAAGACTTCAGTGCACTCAATAAGGTAAACCACTAATACAGAAAAAAGTTTGTAATAATAATTAAGGAAAATGTAATGCATAGCAGTTCTGGGTCCGTTTAGCAGCAAATCCAGACAAACAGGATCTGATCAGATAAAGAAGCTTTGATTACATTGGAGAAACTTCACTGATACGAGCTTCAGATTTACGTGATTAGATTTTAGAAACTACTCAGGATGCAGCTTGCTGGAAACCTGCAGGGACATAAATGACAGCATCATCTGCAAACATTTAACTCTGAACGTCTTTACAGCTTTCAGGTTATTCATAAACTAAACATCAGTGATCCAAGAATCATATGAACTTTAACAGTGCTCTGAAAAGCGCTGATGGTGAAAAATGAAAGCAATAATTTGGGTTGTTTAGCCCATCATAAGAGACAGAAACACAGATATAAGCTAAATATTTAGTTAGTTCTGAACTAGCTAAGTATTCAGCTGAACTACCTAAATGTTTAGTCTGTCCTTGAACTGTTCACGCCAAAAGTTTTCTTTTTTTCTTAATGTGATTGGACAAGCAGTTGTCCCTGTAATCACGTTGACCAATTGGGAAGGGCTAAAGGTTAGGGGGCGGGGCCATGAGCAGGAGACGCTGAGGAAGATGAGGGAGGAGTGGCAGGTTCAGCTGTTAGCAGCTGATTTTAAAGCTCGTCCTCTTTTTCCTGACATGTCAGGCAGTAGTTGGCATCAGAAACAGGAATCAAATCTTCAGTGACTGGCTGAAGTGTAAAGTCTTGGGAATGAGCCATTCACGCTGCTCCGTTCGCTTCCCACAGGAAGCTTTGAGCCAATCCAGGTTTCTGCTCCGAGTTATTCAGGAAGCGGAAACACGGCATTAGAATATGTTTGGCTGGGACGTGTTGTCACTCACGCTGCGGCGCCGGAAGCTCTCGGGAGCCGGAAGCCCGGTTGGAGGTCCAGCCCGGTTGGAGGTCCAGCCCGGTTGGAGGTCCAGCCCGGTTGGAGGTCCAGCCCGGTTGGAGGTCCAGCCCAGCATCCTTACGCTGCCTGTCTGACCCCAGGGGGTCCCAGTGGATCCTCTGACTGGTTCCTCAGGAACTGCTGAGCTCCAACAAGCTCCACATCCCAGGATTCCAGGTCAACATTTAGAGTTGTGATTCGCCAATATTTATAGATATTTTTTATTTTAGTTTTTTTTGTTTGTTTGTTTTTGGGCAACAAATATTGTTATGGTAATGAGTTAAAGATTTAAGTTTGGTTCATTTTAAGGGTATTTCTTGGCGTCTCTTGGTGAAGTCAAACTGTCATGCAGCTGCAAGCATGATGTGATTTACCTGAACTGAGGAGGATGAATGATCGTGGGCTGATCAATATTTTGAGACATTTCTAACTGAATGAAGAACATGGTGAAAATATGACTTTGAATAATGAGCAGCTATTTCTTCCTGTTATGACAGGCTAAATAACCCAGATTATTGCTGTTAACTGCGACTATAACTTTCCAGTCTGCAGGTCATAATCAGGAGATTCATCAGGTTCACTTTCAGATTTCAACACAAACAGAAATAATCATGAATATCTTTGAGGACAAACTTTTCTGGAACCGTTGAACTGATTTATGGACCAGTGGGAACATTTCAACCTCGAAGTGAAAACATTTTCTGCACACTGAGAAGCTGCAGACCCGTTGCCACGGCGACCACGGTCAGTCACAACGCTGACGTTCCTGTCAGCTGATCCATCAGGCGCATGCGTGGATGTGTTTGGCGCGGCGCTCGGCTCCGAGGGGGAGCAACGCGATAAGATGCAGATAAAATCAATCTGACCCTGCAGCTCCTCTGCTGATGGATGTCAGAGTCATTTAATCTTCATCTCCTGCGTTACGTAAGAGGCGGGCCTCCGGTGAGAGGCCCTCAGGGAGGCCGTATCGCCGCGGATAAATGGTCAGGAATGCTGCGAGTGTGTGTGATGGCAGGACGCCCAGAGCGTCCCGGTGAGGACGGGAACACGAAGCCAGCACACCTACAGAGGAGATGACCTCCGCTGGACCGGCTCCACACGCAGCGCTCTGATTGGACGGCGGGAGCAGGAGGATCGGCGTTTCCATGACAACAGCTCCACGTTGCCCCAAGGAGCTGCGCTGGTCCAGACCACCAGGGGGAGTCTAGAGTGGATATTAGCAACGTCAATATGCTGCTGATCCGTATCACTGCAGAAGACGAGAAGATTTTCTTTCTTCTGGGCTTCTGGTAAATCATGACGGCTCTGGGCCGGTACGGCGCCCCCTGGTGGTCTGGAGGATTCCTGTTTGGTGGAGCCAGCGTTGCTTCTGCTTCCTGCAGTTGCAACATTTTCTGCTCACATTTGTTTTTCTTTCTGTTATTGTGCTTTTTTTGGGTTTGTTATTTGTGTTTGAGTGTTTTGCAGCTTGTTTTGCATCTGCCGTGCGCTGCAGCCGCGTCCAGAGCGGCCGGACTGAAGCTGGGCAGTTTTTTGTGCTGTGGGACGCTGAGTGTCGTCAAACTAAAAGCTTTTCTCAGACTGGCCCCCCGCCCCTCCTTCCCCCCGGCTCCGGGTTTGGACCAGAACTCCTGGACGGTATCATTAAAACCTCCCTGTGGTCGGAGCCGGGCTCCCAGCAGACCCGGCCTGTTGTTTCAGTAAACCTCACCGTTTACACACTCCAGCAGTTTCTGCTGCGCTAACAGGCCGTTGGCTCCGCCGCCATGTCATCATCCGGACTCGGGTTACTGCGGCGCTGCGGGGAGGCCGGTGGCCTCTGCTGCAGGAGTCCGTCCTCTGAGAGCGCCGGCAGATAAATCAGCCCAGAAAAACCCAAAACTGGAACATTCTGCGCTGAAACTGGACCCAGCTGGAACCAGAACCATGACAGGCGAAGCAGTCGATAAATAGAGGAAAATCTTAGCGTCACGAAGCTCAGCTGGACATGAGAGGAAGAGGAGCTGAGAGCTTCAACTGGCAGCAGATTCTTCATGTCTGCATTCAGCTCTGATCAACACACGACCTGCTGAGGTCACTGCTGATGACCTCTGACCTCTGCTGCTTCACCTGAACCCCAGACGATCCACACGCACTCTCTCACTCTGTCTCACGTGGGCGTGTGAGAGAAACGGAGCGGAGTGAGCGGTCCCACACTCTGCTCCAACACAAACACAACATGGATCCCGCTCTGGTTCTGGAAGCAGAGCCTCAGCTAATTATAGAACCGGGCCCGACCAGAACCTGCTGCCGCTCCAAACTCGCTCTGATGAAGCTGATTGAGGACCATCCTGCAGGAAAACCTGCAGCAGAGCAGAGTCTGGGTCAAAGGTCAGCTTCCAGCAGGACCACCAGCCTGAACGTGCAGCCAGTGATTCCTGGGTTAGAACGGCGTAGTCAAAGTCCAAAGCTGAAGGTCTGACGTTCTCTGACAGAGCTACAGATGTTCTGAGTCCGAGGGCTGTGAGATAAATGCCTGCCGCACTTTTCAGATTTTGCTGTCGTTTGCAGAGAAACGAGCTGCTGGTTCATCACTGGCAGATGGAAACTGGTGGCGCTGAGCTGAACTGGTTCCCAGTTATCAGATCAAACTGGACTTCAGAACATTTTTGTATCGGATCGGTACCAGCCAAAACTAACCCTCAGATACCAGAAGTACAAAACAATGGATCGGTTCTGGTTCTGAGGAGCCAACCTCGGCCTGCTGAGGTTCTGGTCCGGTACCAGTCAGCGGCTTCTCTGGATCACCTGGATCTAGACTTCCAGCGGGTCACATGACAGGAACTGGGGCGGTTCCCATCCCAGCCGCTGAACTTTGACCTCCACTCACTTGGGAGTTCAGGTGAAGCCTAAAGAAAGCAAGAAGCCGCCCGAGTCCTCATGGGGCCGAAGCCGGGGCCCCGTGCAGGAATCGCCGGTTTGGGTTCCGGGTTTAGGGCTGGAAAACCCAAAACCGGACCGATGGAAGTCGATGGAAATTCACCACAGGCAATATTCCCATGCTGGGCTGGGGTCATTGAAGGCACCGCGGGGTCATTGAAGGCACCACGGGGTCATTGAAGGCACCGCGG
>VMRN01000944.1:0-13392 GCA_010277015.1 Poeciliopsis turrubarensis | reverse complement strand
GATCAGCAGCTTCATCCTGATGCTTCACTCTCTGATCTTCACTTCAGGCTGAATTCAGATCAGGTAACATGATCCTCAGGTTCTGGATCAGAACCAAGAACCAGATATTCAGACGACCAGCTGCAGATCAGCAGCAAGTCCAGGCTCAGGCAGGTCAAAGGTCAGGCTGGCTGTGCAGAGGAAAGCAGAATCCTCCAACATCAAGAAGTTTCTAAAAATGCATCTATCAAGGTCAAAATGTTGAGTCAGAAGAGAGACTGAATTAAAGAAAAGCTTAATGTTGTAGGAACTGAGAAACGTTTTGAGCTGAGAGAACCAATCAGAACAGGACGAGATTGGAGAAACACTGATGAAGCTGTTTGAGTTGATCGTGTCTCAGGAATGAGGAAGCAGTTTCAGAAATAAAATGTTGCAGAACTGAATGTCAGAAGAGGAAGCAGCAAGAGGAAGCAGCTTGCTGCCAGCTGCTTCTGACATGGCATGGAAACTTTGTGGTGGCACAAACACAAAGTTGTGTATCAGTCTTGGTGAAGTTCCTCAGTGATGAAGCTGTTCATTATTGTAGCAATACACTAATGAATACATCAGTTATCAGCAGCAGACAGAAATGAAGCATGGATCTGGTTTAATTCGTCTAACTGAGGTTTTATGTTGACAGTAAAGCTAATTTAGTTAAAAACTTGTAAAACTCAAAACAATAACAGGCCCAACTTGAAACCACTGATGGTTTTAGGTGAAGCAAAGTGTGTTACTGCTGGAAACACCAACAGCCTGCAGGCAGCGTTGAAGAACAGAAACACTGAGTTTCACAGTGAAAGGATGAAAACCTTAAAACTGAGTCGCAGCTTCAGAACCGGTAGTAGAGGCGGCACAGAAAGAAATGAGTCAGATTAATTCATGTCATGACAAACCTCTAATGGAGTCTGCATTGATCAAACACATTATTTTCCATAAGCATGTCTATAAAAGAAAACTAAAGGCAAATATAATCACTGTGTTCACCAGCAGAATAGAGCTGGTTTCTCTGATGGGTGAAGATCCTGGTGGACATTTTGATGAGAAAGTTTATAGAATCTTCATTTATTTTATGTGTTTAATTTCCCTTTGGGACAAATAAAGTAATTTTGAATTTATATTTGAATCTTTTTTAATCTGAATCTGAGGTGATTTTGTCGACTGTGAGGCTGATTCAGCTCAAAACTTTAATATAAAACAACAAAAGGCCTTTTAACCAGTTTGCTATCAAACTCTTGGCTTTTCCAAGAGGAGCTCAGGCTGATATGTTGGTGATAATCAGTTTATGGTTTTTATCTCCTTCCTGCTCATGTGGATCAAAAATGTTCCAGAAAAGAGCAGATTGAGTCATTATTAGACTAAATAAGGACAATTTTCACTGACGTTTCTCTGAACCTAAAATCACTTCAGGATTAATGAACCACAACAACATGCAGGTTCTGACAGACAGCAATAAGCAAAGCTTGTTCTGTCCAGAGGTGGTGAACCTGTATAAACTCAAACAGTTTCCTGCCTTTCCACTATTCTGTGATTCCAGCAAGAATCGCTGAGTTGTTTGTTGCTGTAACTGATATAAGGAGCTGCTGATGCTCTTCACTACATTCCTACATTTCCAATCAGCTCAGTGAACAAAAGGCTTAGGAATGCAAACACTGGTAGCAACTGGGAAACTTGACAAAACGACTGTGACAAGGTGGCCTTTGTGGGTGGAGCTACAATGAGGAAGAAGGTCGAGACAGAGGAAGGTGGAAACATCAGTGGTTTATACAATATCCACAGATCTCATCAATCATCTGTGTGAACAAATGAATCATTCTGCGGCGTTCAGTGAACTTCAGTGACTGCAGGAGGAGAAATCATCTATTGGTCACTGATGAAAACCAGAGGAGGTGAAGGCAGGAGCCTCAGACAAACAGCTTCAACCGCTGGCTGCTGCACAAACTGTCTTTGGTCTGATGAAGTGGAAATGTTTGACCAAAGTTACATTTGGAGGAAAAACTGGGCCCATCCTAACTATGAAGTATAGTGATGGCAGCATCATGCTGTGGGACTGTTTTGCTTCAGGAGGAACTGATACAATAATAACTTCAATATTTATTTAATTTATTTCAACTGAAACAAATAATTCTTTTAAATCTAGACTAAAACCCATTTATAGACGTTTTTAAAGCTTAATAAATTAAACACTGATCAACATTTGTATTGATGATTTTGATGAAGGGTCAATGTTTAAACACTGTGTGGTTTCCTCAGCAACATTAGTGTCTGCAGCAAAGACTCCACAGAAGAGAATAAAACATGAAACTGACGTCCTGTCAGCGTTTGTCATTAAGCCCAGTGATGTTTTGTTTACAGTGAAGTTTAGCAGAAACCAGCTGATCTGATAACTGTTAACTTGTCAGATCCACTGAATATGCAACCCGAACCCCAAACCCGTCCAAACATGCACTGTAAAACAAGATGGCTACTTTAATTTACAATTATATTGCTAATCCAACAATGTAAGCTAAGACACTAATGTAGAACAACTGAAACACAGCAGAGCGCTGCGTTTTATTGATTGATTGATCCTGATTGATCGGAAGATTAGCAATAGATCCAGACTGTGGTGAAGTCAGGATGGACCAGAATGAGGGAACATTTCCTACCAACTGTAGTTTATACAGTAAAGCAACTCATATAATGTAGATTTCATGGAGCTCAGCAGTGATGAGTCCATCACTCTCAGTCTCTTCTGTCATGTGACGAGTTTTTATTTGCAAAATAAACTTAATACAAATAAATATACAGTTTCTAGAAACAAACACATTTCAGATTTTCTAATTGTTCAGGAAAATAACATCCAACCCAAGAGCTCAATCAGTTGCTCTCCAGGCCTCAGCTTGTTAAAGGTTAAAGGTCATGACAGGTCAACGAGGTAAAGGCTGAACCAATATGGATCATTGGGAGAGTCACCAGTAGATAAACTCTTCTCTCTGAACAGATCAGCAGGAAACTTGGGTTTTTACAGAAGCATCTGAATGAAGAACCAAACGGCTGGTCTTCCATTCACCAAACCAACTGTAAAGCTCGGTGGTGGAGGAATAATGATCTGGGTTTACTGCTGATTTGACCAAATCCTCTCCTGGTCACAAAAATAATCAAGAAGCCAACATGAGGTTAATGGCTACATGATTGAAATAATTCCTGAACATCTCTGATTGTCTCCAAAGTAGCGACGTAGGAGACATTTGAGCAGCTGCATTGATGCAGCAAATCCTACTGCTGTAAACAATGCGAGACCAATGTTGAGGCCGATGTTTTGCAGACGCTTAGCTTCTGGATCTGCAGTCGGTTCCTGAGGTTCGGTGGTGGAAGCAGCTTCTGGAAGGACAGAACAGTGAAGAGGATTTACGGCAGAAGAACTGGAACATGGGAGTCTTTCAGCTCCATCTAGAGAGCTTTCTGTCACAAAGACAAGATGGAGACTGACCACAGAGACATGAGCTGAGGATGAGGAGCAGCAGGATGCTGGAGATCATCTTCATCCTGAGAGAGGAAGAGGAGGAGAGGCAGCAGGACATCAGTACAAGGAACAACTGGACTCATAGCAACTCAGTCTGACCTTTGACCTCAGTTTCTTCAGATGGAAACTCCTGAACTGCAGGTTTGAATCTGAAACAGTAAAATGTTCAGAGATCAGCAACAAGACATTTTTAAACCAATCAGCAGTCAGAAAGGTGCGAATGACCCTTCAATGAAAAATTGCTTTTCAAATGATCTAAATTATAGGTTATAAACATTTCTCTATTTTCACAGTAAAAATCAGTTTAGTTTCTATTCTCAGGTTTTAGAACCACAAGTAAAACATCAAACTTACAGAAAGTTTCATTTCTATTAAACTCTAATGAAGGGAAAAGCACAAGGTTTGAGACCTAATCACAAAAAACTATCTACTGCCTGATCAATCATTATGTTGTGCAAATTCTAAAGATTTTTATTGAGAGCACACAGAAAAAGGGCAAATTTAACCTCTAAATATGAATTTATGTTTAAAACACCATTAATTTAACTGATTAGGAGCCAACAGGAGAACAGAATGAGAACCAGGTCTGTTTATTTCTTCCATTCACAAACATCTTCATACACATACCGTATATATACATATATATGTTTTCAAGGTTTTTGTGGCTCTAGTGGCCCTTATTACAAAATAGTCTGACAGGAAAGAGGAAGACATGCAGCAAATGTCGCTGGGGCCGGGAATCAAACCCGCGACGGCCTCCATACGTGGGTTGTGCTAAACCGCTACGCCACCACTGCACAGCCGACTCTTGATATTTTTATATAAATGATGTGGAACTGGAATGAAAACTTGAACATAATGTTTATCAGAGGGTTAAAAATGTGGAAATATGTCAATAAAAATGAGCAGGATTATTTGTTGAGCAGAAATATGTTGTTTTAAAAACAAAGCTAGAAAGAAGCAGAGCAGATTTCTGAAGATGGCTGATGCTGAAAAGAACCATCATAACTCCATCCATTGTTTTAATAACTTTTTGGGTTTATGGAGTTATTCATTGCCACTCTAATAACATGATCAAATTAAAGAAACACTCACTGTATTTCACACTAGAACAGATAGTCTGCAGCACATGTTCAGGTTTGATGTGTTTAGGTTTGATGTGTTCGTCTTGTGGTTTGCTCTAGTTGGAAACTCGGTTTCTAACTAGAGCAAACCTCACGTTTGCGCCGGTCATGACCTCATGATGTGTTGCTGGGAACACATCTGTTTACTCTTCAATGGGTTTATTTCTTTATTTTTTGTTCATAAAAAATAAAGCAGTGTTTTTGTGTAACTCATCAACTGAATGATGACCAGTAAAACGGAAGTAAACCGTAATAAAGCTGAAGCTGATAAAGTAAACATAACAATAATGACAAATAAAGCACCAACATGCAACCTTGAAGCCTAAATCACGATTTATGAATGTTTAAAATCAAGGTTGAGAAGATGATCTGCCACAAAGGTCGCAGGTCAAGTCACTCACCCGGTGATGTGGATCTCCTGGTTCAGCAGACGGTTGGAACAACAGCAGACCAGATAATGATGTTTATATGTATTGGTGGAGGCGTGTCTGATCACACTGTGCTGTCAGAAAGAAGAACCAAACATCAAAGTAGAGACTGAAAGCAAGTCAGGGCTCTGGGGAGTTTTTGTGGTTTGATGGTGAAAATGAGAGGCTTGCTGTTTAAATTGAATTAAAAACAGTTTAAGTTAAACCTAATTTAATGAACTGTTTTCTTCTGATCGGATTGATCCCCAATCAATATCCGAACATAATGGTAGTTTCCAGTCAGTGGCCTCTTGTCAACTTAGTTTGTTGTCATTTCTTCTTCTGGTTGGACTGAGTGTCTTTGGCGCCATCTGGTGGTCATTGATGTTACTTATTAATTCTGCCAAAATGAACACAATGCATTTATAAAATTCTGGATTTGTGATGCTGAGTTTCAAATTGTATCAGAAACTGATCTACTACAGTTATGTCATTTTTAACTGTGCAGAGGCTGAAGATCATTCGCTGTAACTTTGTGCTTCTAATAACTAATAAATGTCTGTTTAGCACATCCTTCCATGTTTCTTCATCTGTGGGAAAAACAGATTCTGTTGAACTGACATTGTTTTTTAAAGTCCCATAGTGAGCAACTTTATCTGATGCATTCAATTCAACTCAAAAGTACTGAGTTGAATTGGACCTTATCACCTTATCTTGATCCCAAAGAGAAATGAAATGTTTTAATTCATTAATTTTATGTTTGATCTACAGCGATCACTTTCTCACTTGTTGACTTTGCATTTATATATATGTAAATATATTTTAAGTCACTAAGTATCAGATTATTAACCAGTTGATCAAATGTAATTTAAACTTTGACCACATCCTCCAGGATCTGCTCTGGTTACCAAGAAGACGAAGTGAAATGTGAGGCCGTCTGTCCTCCAGCAGCTTCAGGACCTTCAGGTTCTGTTGAACGGAGATTCAGGAAAAGTTTGACCATCACAGCTGCTGCTGTCAGCAACAGAGAAACATGGAGGCTGATCTCCTTCCTCAACCTTCTGCTTCTGATCCAAGGTTGTTCTGAGTTAGAGAGACATCAGCAGCTGCTGGACAGACAGAATAACACAGGAGATTTATTAAATATTTCACTCAGAAGAAGAAAATGTTCTTGATAAACGATTTGGATTTGGTTTGTTTTAATATGTAATGGCTTTGAATAAAAAACGTCCTGCAGAACAACAAAGTTTAACCCTAAAAGGTTTTCATTTTTTAATATCAGACGGTTAATGAACATTATGTATCATAAATATGACAGTAAATTTAAGGGAGCTGTTCTTTGCTTGGATGCTGAAAAGGCATTTGACCAAATGGATCTACTGCAGGGGTGTCAAACATACGGCCCGCGGGCCGGAACCGGCCCGCCGAACGATTTAGTCCGGCCC
The DNA here is from genome assembly GCA_010277015.1 of Poeciliopsis turrubarensis. NCBI lineage: Eukaryota > Metazoa > Chordata > Actinopteri > Cyprinodontiformes > Poeciliidae > Poeciliopsis > Poeciliopsis turrubarensis. The sequence goes on along the minus strand of VMRN01000944.1, from coordinate 6,896 downwards.
GGGGTCCAAATGCCCGCGGCCGGACCATTATCGTTGAAAAAAAAACAAAAAACCATACACTTCGTTTAATTGAAAATCTGCAGTTCCTATATTGTCCACGAGGGGCGCCGTTTTATTCACAGCAGACAACACTGCATCGGAACTAACAGCAGATGGCAGCACTGAGCTTCAGGTTCTGTAAACAGCTTCGATTCTATCGCTTTATCAGCGCTTTATTTTGGCCCCGGCAGCCTCATCAACGACATGTCTTTGTCAAAAAAGAGAACGGTCGACACAGAGTGTCGGATTTTTCAAGAAAAATTTACTTCTTATTTGTTCACGGAGGTGAATGGAAAACCCGTGTGCCTTGTGTGCCTGCAGCAGGTTTCGGTGCTTAAGGAATACAATATTCAGCGCCACTATGAAACTCAGCATGGTAAAAAAAAAAAAATACAAGCACTTGCAAGGAGAACTGAGAAATCAGAAGATAAATGAAAAGTTGACGGGTCTGAGGAAACCGCAATCTGTTTTCACCCGGAGTCGAGAGGCCAGTGATGCTGCGGTGAAAGCGAGCTATCTAACTGCTAGCCAAATAGCGTTAGCATCAAAGCCATTCTGTGAGGGAGAGTTCTCAAGAACTGCAGGCTGAAGGCTGCCGAAGTTGTGTGTCCTGAGAAGCGACAAGCTTTTGCCAATATTAGATTGACTAGAAATACCGTCGCAGAAAGGATCTCCGAACTATCGGCAGATTTGGACAACCAGCTCAAACGCAAAACGGAGTCGTTTCTGGCATTTTCTGTTGCAATTGATGAGAGTACTGATGTTGCGGATGTCGGTCAACTGGCCATATTTATTTGTGGAGTTGATCAGACGTTGACTGTCACAGAGGAGTTTCTAGAGTTGGTGCCCATGACAGACACCACGACAGCTGAAGACATTTTCCGCTCTGCTGTTGGACCCAGTCGGGGTGGACTGGTCCTGAGCCGTAAGCCTGGCTACTGATGGTGCGCCGTCAATGATTGGGAAAAAGACAGGTGTTGTGACAAAGTTCAGAGAGAAAATACAGGCTGCAAATAAAGGGGGTGAGTTTTGGACTTTTCATTGTATTTTGCATCAGGAAGCATTATGCTGCAAGTCGCTAAAAATGCACCATATCATGGAGGTGGTTGTCCGAACTGTTAATTTCATCCGAGCCAGAGCCCTCAGTCATCGTCAGTTTGACAGCCTTCTCAGTGAATGCAACATTACCTGTGGTCTACCATACCACGCTGAAGTTAGATGGTTAAGCAGAGGCGCTGTGCTGAAGCGCTTCTTTGATCTACGAGGGGAAATTGGACAGTTCATAGAGAAAAAAAAGGTAAACCTGTTAAGAAATTACAATGCCCGATGTGGCTGCAGGACCTTGCATTTCTGGTTGACATCACAGGACACTTGATGTCAACCTTAAGCACTTAAATGAGACTCTGAAATTGGCTGCTGCTCAGGACATGATGCCTGATATTGATGTACTTGTCCAGGCTAAAAGATGCCAAGTTTGAGGGGCAAATTCTGAGTGAAACCAAAATTGCAACTTTGAATGTCTGCTGAATTAATTCAGTTAAAGGTAGTGTTATTCAGCAACAGATTCACAACAAAATAGTTTTGCTGAGTGAAATATTTCTTATGCATGCAATACATGTTATGTATGGAAGTTTTTCTATATGTATATATTTTATGCATCAGCAAGAAAAGTGACAAATTTACTTAATCAAATGTCTGTTTAAAACACCTGACACTTAAAATTTCAAATGTGTGAAGCTAGCTAATTTGTTTAAATTGCTTCCCAGATGTGGAAAATTGATTTTAAATCATTTCTTAATTTTTATCTGTTTGTATTTTGTCATGCAGGACAGTGTTTGAAGTTCCAAAAACTGTGAATAAATGTTTTGCAACTTTGTACAATCACTGTGATCAGTTCTTACGCATAATGCACTTAAGTAAATCTTTAACTGAATAAAAGTATTGTTGAAATTGTATATACTTTTCTTAAAAAGTCTGCAGTTGTTAATAATATGTTTTTGTAAAAGTGAAATTTGTTTAATATAAAAATCAACGAGTTCACTTTCATTAGTTCTATGTAATCTTGCAATGACTTAATTTGTGCGGCCCCTTGAGATCAGATTAAGCTGTATGCGGCCCCTAAACCAAAATGAGTTTGACACCCCTGATCTACTGTGTCCTGTAGATCAGTGGTCGCCAACCTTTTTATGAACAAACAACAGGTTGGTATGAACAGCATGTGGCACATTGCCAAGAGGTTTGACAGCACCAGGACATTCTCACGTCAAACTGTCTCACTCTTGCACATCGCCAATAGAGCTGCATTCCAGAGAGATTAGAAACAGATTAAACTGGAATCGGTTTCAGAAACATTCCGCTGTTGGCAACATCTTTATTTCTATTCTGGTCTCTAATTGCTCATCATTTCTTTCTTTCTTTATGGATGTTCTTCATACAATTGCAGAACGTTCATATCTGCATTCCTCTCTGCCTTTTCGCTCAGAGGCGTGTCTAACATGTCTGCTGCAAGAGAAAAACAGTTTCACTCTCTTCATTTTGTTTGTGAATGTTTGTAAATAAGCAGTTAGATTTAGAAAATGCACAAACAAATATCTTCTCATGGGACTTAGCCCTGCGAGGGGCTAAGTATCCCAAAAGGTCAAATCCTAGAATCGCCCAGGGGTCAAAGGTCAGGCTGGGTGTGCACAGGAATCCAGAATTATCCAACATCAAGAAGTTTCTAAATAAATACCTGCAGACCAAAATGCATCTATCAAAATGTTCAGTCAGAAGAGAGACTGAATTAAAGAAAAGTTTAGTGGGAACTGGGAAAAGTTTTGAGCTGAGAGAATCAATCAGAACAGAAAATGGTTAGAGAAACACTGATGAAGCTGTTTGAGTTGATCGTGTCTCAGGAATGAGGAAGCTGTTCTTTTTGTTTCAGAAAAGAAAGTTGCAGAGCTGAGTAGACATGCTGTACAAAGTTGGAGGAAAACACAAAGTTGTATATCAGGCTTGGTGAAGATGTTCATTACTGTAAGAAAAGTTGTTCATGTCTGAAAAGGTACAATCCCAAATCCATTGAAGTTGGATTGTTGTGTAAAACAAAAACAGAATGTAATGATTGATTGAAACCAACTTTTACTAGTTGATGAGGATTTACTAAGTTTAATAAACTATGAAGATAATATATTTAATGTCTTAATGGATAAATGTTATTGTGTTTAGTTGGAGTTTTAAAGTTCAACAATGTTTGGCCTGTTGGTATAAAAGACAGGAAGTCAGACAGTGATTGGCTGAAACCATTAAACTGATTAATAATTTCAGAGTCTCTAACAGTGGTTGCTGCTGCAGAGAGCAGAATGACTGAAATATTCAGTGTGATAATAAAATTAGGAGAGTGCATTGTTCAAACACATTAATTCACATTGATGAAATAGAACAGTTATTAACAGCAGACAGAAATGAAGCATGGATCTGGTTTAATTTGTCTAACTGAGGATTTATGACAGTAAAGCTAATTTAGTTAAAAACTCAAAACAATAACAGGCCATTAACCAATTAGCTATAAAATAATAACTCCTGGCTTTTCCAAGTAGAGATCAGGCTGATATGTTGGTGATAAATAATCACTTTATCATCTTAATGATCTTAAGGATCAATGAACCACAGAAATTAGCAGGATTACAATGAAACAAATAATCCTGTCAAACCTCTCTGACAATCGTTTTTCACCCATCTGTCATCAGACAGGGAATCAGCATCATGTGCACTGGGTCCCACCTAATCAGGTTTGAGGTGTTCAGGTTGTAACACATTGTCTCTCCTAGGACAGGAATCATCCACTGATATTTATAGTGATGTTTTTGCTGCAGGTCTCTGCAAAGTACACCATAACACTGACTGTATGATGGTAAAATCTGTTCTAGGACAAATAAAGAGTAAAAGTGTCTCAGTGTTTGAGAAAGGGACATTTGGATCCTCCATTTGTTTCTGAAAGCTGGTTTTCAGCTTTAACTGTTTTCTACATGTGACCTGATGCGTCTCTGAGACGTTTCTGCTGTTAGACTGAGAAATATGATGGAGATGAAACTGAATCATATTTGATCTTATTTGCTCCAACATTCTTAGCAAAGCATCAACTTTAACAATGTTCATGATTTTTCACCTGCTATTATTTCATAGCAGCTTCTGAAGGAGAAACTTCAGCTCATTTATCATTTAATAAAATACTCAGTGAATTAAAACATGTTTTACTTTGAATGATCAGATCAGAGGCTCTGACTGGAAAAGTCAGAAAGAGGATCTTCATTAGAGGAAAAAGCTGAACTGAACAGAGAAAGAATTAAATAAATGTTTATAAATGAATGTTGTCTTTGGAACAAACTGCTGAATCAGCATGTTTGATATTTATTTCCTGTTAACTCAGGAAATTTCCTTTGCAAATACTTCATGCTTTTGTCAACGTGACATAAAGCATGAAGATTTCAGTAAAAACCTGTTCAGAAAGGAAAACTTGGAGCAGGTTCAAACATTTTGAGCAGGTTCTTGTATCAAGTTTCCCTGTTTCATACCTTGTAGACCAAGCAACACAATCAGGATGTTACCCTGATGAACGAGTCACAACAAGGCTGGACTTTTACATGAACTATGATAATTATGTTTTATCTGTGTTCATTCTATTTTCTTTGTTAAATTTTATTTTACCTTATTAAATATTATTAGTTAGTTTTGCACCATTAATAAAATTTTATATGTTTTATCTCTTTTTATTTTCATCAGTTCAAGTTTAATGATTTTTGGTTTTTATGTCGGTCTTTTGTGTTTCACTGCATGAAGTTTTTATGTATTAATAATCAGTTTGCTATTATTCTCCCTATTTACATGATTTCTGTTTGTTGTTGATTTGAATCTTCTAAACCTGTTTGCACCATTAACTGGTTATTGGTCATAATATTAGAACAAAAGTTAATTAATTCTGATGTATTTTAATTTTTGACATCTGGGCTTTAATCATTTTCATCTTCAGTGGTTCATATTAAAGTTCAGAGACAAAGTGAAAATCTGCTTTAGTGGCTGAAAATGTGTTTAGAATTGTGTAAAAATTATTAATTCTGAAATTAAACGACTAATGTAAAAATAATCTGAGGCTTTGACAAAAGTGTGATGAATTAGATTAAATATGAAAGATGTGAGTTTGATGTGCAAAGCATTTTAGTGAACCAGAGAGAAGGAAAGAGAGACTTTGCATGAAAGATGAGTTTGTTGTGATGACATCCAAGAATCTGCTCTAACAGGTCAGAGCAGAGTCTCATGAACTGAAATCCTGCTTTCGTTTCCCCTCTGATGTGACTCCACCCACTGGCAACCTTATGTTTAAATCATCTTGAAGAGCTGAAACTCTCCAGTCAACAAGGAATAGATCTGGAAAAACTTCAAGACTCCACAGGTTTTATCCACCAGGTTGCAGGTGAGTCAGTCTGTTCTAGTTTATTGTTGGTCAGTTTTTATTCCGACTCTTTTTACTGTTTAAGATGAAAATGAAAATATTTTACAGCTTGATAATCATTAGTGTTGTTAATACATTACAACCAGTAAAAATGGTAAAAATCTGGTTTCTGTTGTTTTACCAAAGATTTAAAATAATAAATTGACTTTCTGGTTTCTGACAGACGTTTAGAGAATCAGTTTCTGAACCACAGACAATAATAGAAACAAAGATTTTATATCATTTTTCTGCTGAATGGAGGAGATTTTAATTCGACTCAAGCTGAATATGAACCTGGACTGAAAACATGATTAGTTAAAGAAGGAATCAGGTTAAATGTATTTGTGAGATTAATTATTTAGTGCAGTGAGAAATCGTTCATTTTAGATGGAAAAACGGGTTTTGACAACAGAAAGTTTTGTTTTCTTAATTCAGTCAAATGTAATATGAATCAGTTTCTGTAATCAGAATCTTTCTGCACTTTGAATGTTTAAGAAGTGAAAAATAACAGCTGAGAATCAGCAAAGTTTCAAAATAAACATTGATTAAGTTATTACACTAGTTTTTAGATGTGTGTCTAAAAAGCCCATCTAAGGAAAAGTGCTGTGATTTGGCTTGTGCTATAATCACTGTTGGAGTTCAATCATCTTGTCTCTGTGCTCCAGCAGGTCCATTAACCAGTTTCAGAACCCGACCAGAACCACTGAGTGTAAATGACCTTGAGAAATAATGAGATTTGGTTAAATTTAAAAACAGGCTTTAATGCAGAAAAATGATCAAATGTTATAATGTCATACAGATGGAATAAATACAGAGTTTCATTCATCGTCCAGGGCGGTGCCACATTTAGCTCAACTTATGAATGACACAGAGGCGAAGAATGAAGGACGAGTTTAACTTCATTCTTCTCTGCAATCTGTTTCCTCCTTAAAAGAGTCCAATCAGTTTCAGTCTGTTTATGTCTGACTGATGGGAGTCACACATAAACATAAATAAATCATATTTGTATTTCTATTTAACAGTAGAACGAGAAAACTAAATTATTTCATTAAGTTTTCAGATTTCACTGACCCATGTTGTTGTTGTTGTTGTTTTTGTCTTCAGACTGATTTTATTAAGAAGCAACAAGAACCTGAAACATCCTGGTGTTTTTCTCCTGCTGCATTTATTTGTCACCACAAGGTGGCAGTAGTGATCTGATTTAAAACAATATTCTCTCTGTTTTGTCTTTCAGTATTAAACTCAACTTTTTTACCATGTTGATGAAAAACAACAGAAAGTTTATGAATCAGCTGATCAAACATCTGTCCTGATGATCTTCATCACTTCACTGATGTTTATTCCAAGCCAGATGTTTCTGATCCTGCTGCTCCTCATCCTCAGCTCATGT
>VMRN01000943.1:0-11909 GCA_010277015.1 Poeciliopsis turrubarensis | reverse complement strand
TAGCTCTTGATCCGATTGTCATTTTTTTCCCACCACAATCAAAATGCGACTCTGATTAAACAGTTAGTCCTTGCTTTCTTATCTCTGTTTCTTTCTCAGTTGGAACTGGACCCAGTTGTTGGGACATCTGCTACAGATGAAGGACTGCCGAACTCTGAGCGCCTTACCAAGCCTCAGATAAAACAAGCAGGCTCCCTTATATCATTACTTATATTTTGTCACTTTCAAAAGAAGAAAACTAAATGTCATGAAGGGTATTGTATTGTTTCAAAGTTTAATTTTTGGATGCACATTTTCTTAACAGTTTTATTGGCTGTAGTGGCCTTTAGTTGAGACCAGTAAAACAGGAAAGTCAGTAATGAGAGAAGAGGAAGATGTGCGGCACAGGCAAAGAGAATATTTTTATAATTATTTTGACCTAATTACTAATAGATTGAAAATACTTTATTTCACTTAATTTCTTTTATTTCTACTAAATATGTTGTAAACACTTTTTATACTTATGTTCTAAATTATTTCAGTCATTTAAAAAAGTGTAGCTTAAATATCTTCATAAATATTACGCCTGTGAGTTTCCAGGTTTTTCTGTTATATTATGTTGTATCAGGACTAACATATAATCCAAGTTGTTCAGGAATGATACAGTGGGTTTAATACAGTTTGCAGTCTGCATTAGAGGATAGTGAAGATTCTTTCTTTTCATGATTGTTCACTGTGGGTTTTTTGTCTGCTATGCAGAATTTTAACAAATCATTTTATTGAGAAAAATTCCAAATCATCTTTAAAATGAAATATTTTCTGATGAAAAAAAAATAGAAAAAGAAATAATTTATATTTGATAATGAAATAACGTGTGTACAATGTATCTATTTATGCATATGTGAAGATAAAGATGTGCATAATAAATCCCTTTTATAAGGTGACATTGCTGGACAAAACATAGAAGTCTATGTTAACTTATATATTCCATGTTATAAATTGTAAGTTGTTTTTTTTTTCTTTGTAATATTATAACTACCAGAACAGACCGAGATCAATTTATATTCTGTTAATGCTGTAGAGCAAAAATGTGGAAGCTCCCATTGCAAAAAGGTATGATACTTAATGACACCCAGTCAGGTCCGACCTAAGGCATAAGCAAACTAAGCACCTGCTTAGGGCCGTGGCCCCTCAGTGGAGTTTATTATTATGATTATTATTTTTTTTTTTTTGTGTGATAATATCTATGTCATTATAGTACCAAAAACACACAATGTCAGTATGAACTGATTTTTTCTTTCAATAATATATATTTGATAATGTATGTTGAAATCATTATTTTATGGATAAAAAGAGAGAAAAAAAATGCTCTTGGGTGCCCCTGGTGGTCGCGGTAGGTACCGCACGATTCGCCGGTAACATGAGCTGCCCTGGAATGTGCAGAGCGCATCCAAACGTCCAAAGCTCCGGCCAGGAGTTAAATATGCAAAACTATGTCTCAAAAAAGTACTTATCCTTCAGGGAGGGAGAAAAGAAAGAGGAAGAATTGAAAAAAGTCAAGATAAAGGTTTGTTTTAATGAGACTTGATAATGTAATGTAAAAGATTTGTAAAGCTGCTAAATGAAAATTACCTTGATAGCGACCTGGAACAGTTTAGTTCAGCAGCCCAACATTTATGCTCAGGTCTTTGTGTCATGTTCCGTGTGTTTCTGTTGTGTTTATTAGAGTTTTCTGTGTCCTGAGTCTCCTCGTTGCCCTGTCTTCCCCTTGATTGCTTCCAGGTGTGTCTGTTCTCTTGATTACCCTCAGTGTATTTAGTCACTCCTATGTCCTTCGTTCCTCGTCGGGTCGCCAGATTGTTGTCGTTGTTCTACGTTGTCTTTGTCTTTTGAGCCGCCTGTGAGACCAGTTGCTACCGGTGTGAGCCCTGGCTTCCGCTCAGCCGTGCTGCCTGGCCGCGGACTATTTTTTGTTGTTTTTGGACTGGTTTTTTTGTTTATAAATTACTCACCATTCACCAACCTGGGCCTCCAGCGTTTGCCTCACCACCACAACATGACACTTTGTGTTTCTGTTACTGAATTTAAACTTTAAATGAGTTGATTCTCATGGTTGGCTCTCTATATTTGTAAGGTATTTTTGGCTTCAAAATGCCAAGTTTGATCATGTTTGATAACAATAATTAAAACGCCTCAATGTTTGACATTGTCTAGAAAATGTTTTTATGTCAATTAGAGGTGTGACATTGATGAACTACTGAGCATTATCATTTTAATTGAATATTTATGTCAGGTCAGAAATATTCTTAATAAGCAGTAATATTACAATATTAATCCAGGAGAATAGACAATTTATTAATGGTACTTTTTGCACACAGTTGACCCAAATCCATTTGATTTCCAAGGTAATAAGACATGTTTTTAACAAGCACTCTAAAGTCAATTAGACTTTAGAATCTAATTGAATGCTGTGCCTTTAAAGCTGTGGTTAAGAAAGGGGTTGACTGGTGAGAATATAAATATGTCTGTCCTGATTATGCCATCACTTAACACTAGAATGCACATGAGCACAAAATCTGCAAGTTAAAAAGAATTAGAATTTAAAACGGTGAGATTTGATTCACTGTTTATATTTGTTGTACTGTAACAAATATGTTATAGCGTTCACATTAATGAAAGCTAACTGGAGGGTACACTTGAATTTCATCAAGTCTATATCAGTTTACAAGTCTGCTTATGCTGAGTTTTGTGCTTAGAACTGTTTGAGTGAATCCAGCTCTGAATACCAGGTACAGGTTGTCCACTCTGGTCCTGAGAAAGATAACACTCTATCTTCCCTGCACTGCTTGACTTTCAGATGCTTTTGTTTTGACCATCTTCTATGTCATCTTTGCAGCATACTGTGGCTTTGAATTGCTTCATTAGAAAAGAGAAACTCCATGAGTGAAAAGAAAATATTTAAAATGGATTGCTATGACATTGACATATTCTGTTCATGCACTAAAAATAAAACTTTCCTGATTTTCTCTGTCCTTGTTCTGAATTTTTTAGATAAAAATAACAAAACAATATTCATATCACAGTCTGATTGATCACTGCTACTGAATTAAGTCAAATTTCTTTAGCTTTAAAAAGTTAAGAATTATATTCAAATAATTAAACGTGACTGAGATGAATTAATTATCATCTTGGTCAGTCATTCTCAAACTGTGTTCCTGGAACTAGTGGTGGTCCACGTGATCCCTGTAGTGGTACTGCATATAAACCAGGTGCTGTAACGTTACCTCAGCTCAAAGTGCAACACGGTACAGTTACCTTACCAAATTATTGTTTTCAAAAGTAAGAATGGATAAGTGATTATCCAGCTTTTATTTTACTCAAAACAAAAGCTGAAGATACAAAAGGAAACAGCGCCAAGACTATTTTTACAATTAGAGGAATTCATGTTTGCAGGAATAGTTTTCAGTTTCTTAGGGTGAATTGCAGAATGTATTTCTATAACGATAGTATGACGCCAGCACAATATCTACCCTTACCAAAAAGTAATTTATTCAATAAGAATACAAATTTGTTGTGTACAAATATTTTGTAATGTTATTTACCTTTTTGGCAGTGGCTTCCTTCTTTTCAATAACATGTTATAAAAGCGTTTTCCTAAATTCCAATAACATAACTCACTGTATTCAGAGTTCATCATGAGTTAACTATGCATACTCTCCAAATACATAATTTGAAGGGAGATTTGTCAAAGAATAGTTTAAAAAAAAAAAAAAAATCAGCTGCATCCATAGCAGAGAGTTACTTGCACTAATTGTACTGGTTAAAATACAATTATTATTTAGACGTATTCCCTCATATTATGTCTATATTATGTGTGTCTACAAACAGAAGCATTTAAATAAAATCTAGTGACAAGAAGTGGCATGTGGATAAATTGGAGGTCACATTGAAAGAATTCCACTTTTTGCAATATTTGTTGGAAATGCTGTGCTTTTAAAGTTGTGGTTAAGAAAGGGGTTGACTGGTGAGAATATATATATGTCTGTCCTGATAATGCCATCACTTAACACTAGAATTCTCAAAGATTAATTAATTTCATTTGCCTTTTTTTCTTATTTAATTCTTGATCGTAAGAATTTTTGACTCCAAGAAGCACATACCTCCCCTTAAATCCCTACAACAAAAACATAAAATCCTACAAATCCAAGGGTGAATTTGAAACGAAGTGAAATACAAATGTCCAAAATTCCACTCAGGAGATTAGAGACACAATGTCATTAAGCATGTAAATTGTTTCGTGGTTAGGACTTTTGTGAAAGTCGTTTGTTTGAATGAGTGAATTCCAAAACAGTAACTCATGTGGGGAAACCAAGACTTTTAATTTGAAATCTTTCAACCTCACCTCATTTGCCTGTAGTAGCTAAAGAAAGTGAATTGTCTTCAGTGGAAGGAGAATCATTTCCTCCGTGAGGAGCGTCTCTACACACCACATTTCCACGACTAAAGTTAGACTGATGTCGAGGCAGCTTCATCCGGATGGTTTGTAGTTCCTTCCACATCTATGGAGGGTTTAGTTGACACCGGCAGACAGAGAAAACTCCTTATCCTGTACCTATTTATCGGGAACGTTGCAGGTCAGTACGGCACCGGCGAAACCGGCTTCAAAGATGTGATATTGTTGTACTAGTTTTTGTTGTCACATATAAAAACATATTACATTTTGTTTGATGTCAGGGTCACTTTGACAAATAAGAACACTTTTATTTAAAAATAACCTTAACTATAACAACTACCCCTCAAGCATTAAACGTTAGACAACGTCCCCTAAACGTTGTCATAACGACGCAGAGCGTCAAAACACCAGCAAACGTCCATCAGACATTTATTTAGATTTGACAAAACATTTGCTGGACGTTCGCAGTTAACTTGTTAGTCATATGATCAATAATGTCAACCGAGTCAAAAGTACTGATGAAAAACAATCTACTATAGATGTATGTACATAAGACACAATACAGGTTAGAAAAAAGTAATTGGTACAGAGCATCAATATCAATCCTAAAGGATTTGGAGACTTAAAAATAAATTACTGACGTCAGCATTTAAAAACATGCAATTAATATGGGACATATGGGTGGATTTAACATTAGCATTTCACTGCCCCCTCACTAGTTCTGTAATCTAAGCTGTTCACAGAACCTGAAGCTCAGTGCTACCATCTGCTGTTAGTACTGATGCAAAATACTGAATCCATTTTTATATGAGCTTACATTTAAGTCTAGCAAGGCAATGGGGGCGGTAAATGTGTGGGTGACATTATGCTGCAAGGGATTTATAAAATGAAAACCAGGTGCAAACTGGAAGACTCTTCTAACCCCAACCAGTGCAGCATGCTCATCACCATTGATTAATCAACGCTGGTCCAAGAAGCGTCACGTCCAGTCACCGCCCAGTCACCGCCTATGATCCCCATGTTCCAGCACCATCATCCATGGTGTCTTCTGCTTTCAGCAGAGCTCATCCCACCTCCACCCCTTCACCTCCACCCCTTCACCTCCACTCGCTCAGCCATCATCGCCTCCACCACCAGTGTCGGGTCCCGGGGGGATAACGTTCCTCTCAGCATACGGAATGCTCATCTGAACCCATCGCAAAGTTTGCGATAATTGATGTCCTCAGCCAGGGCTCCAGCTCCAAAGACTCTAATTTGTATGTCAATAAACTCTTCTACTGGTTTCCCTTTTCTCCGTCTGAGTCTCTCCAGATTGAAATAACATTGCAGCTCATTTAAGAATATTGTGATGTATACTGTGTATCGTGACATAGCAAAAATATATCAGGATATTAGATTTTCCTCATATCCCCCAGCCCTACTTCAACTAACATATTTTTCAACTTATGTTGGAGAATCATTTTAAAATAACCAAAGTCACAATAACAGCTTTGCTTTTATGTGTGTGTCTTTGTGTCATTTTTCTTCACTTTTGTTTCCTCCTAGCTGATTGTCAAAAACCTACAAGTGGAGAAAACATAGATATCACAACGAAATCTCTTCAAATAAAAGAATTCCCTGATGGTACTGTGATCCATTATAAGTGCAGTCTTGGATATATTCGAGTAAATGGCACTGGGGAGATGACCTGCGTCGATGGGAAGTGGACCAAGCCAGACATCACCTGCAGGCGTGAGTCCTGTCTAACTTGCAATTTGCATCTGACAAAAACAGTTATCCAACATCCTTTACATTGTTATCTTGGCTCAAGATAATACCACACTAATGCCTGTTGTTCTTTTGTATTTTTATTTTTCTCGTATTTTTATATTAAAGCGTCGGACTGTGGTCCCGTTATACCACAGCCACACATGATATTTGACACCAGCCAGGGGACTCTATTAGGTGCATCGGTTTATATGTCTTGTGAAGAAGGGTATGTATGATTCCAAATATTTAAATTAGGTTATCTGCTTCAATATCATCAAGTGTATGCCTTGACTTGCAAGAACTTGAAACAATCTTTTCACGCCCATCAGTCCGCTAGGCTCAGTTCAACTGGGGACCAAAATTTCAACATTTGTTCCATTTTTAGCTGGTGTGGCTCGCTTTCACACTGTACTTTTTTAAACAATTCAAAGTCATTGAAAAACCTGTTCACCCCATTGCCTGTGGTGACTTTGCAGATCGACTGAACAAATAACATGAAAAGCTCAGAAGACATAAGTGCATCTTTCTTCTTCACAAAATGTAATCAAAATCCGCTTCTAAGTTTTCTCTTTAGAAAACTTAGAAGCGGAACAACCAAAAACTTCTTCTCATCGTCATGAGAAGAAATGGCTCATGACGATGAGCCATTTCTTCCTTTTGTTTTGGTTATATTTACCAATTGTGCCCTGCGCCATGGTTCCCTTCTTGCTTTTGTAATGATCACTTGTCCTCTTGCATCCACATACGAATTGTTCCAGATTTCACTTTAATCAAACTGAGACCGAGATTTTGAGGCACCTCAGAGTTTGCATTCTTGATGTGTCTGGATGTGCATTCACACTTCCCCTATTTAAATAACTGCAATATAATTTTGGACATCAACAGCAGTTCATTTAACACAGGAATAGTGATAGAATATTTCTAATTTTGAAACAGAGTTTGCAAATGTGTTTGTTCCACCTGCGCTGACCCAACACAAACTGGCAACAGCATTGCTTAGCAGAAAACAGGAAATCAGGTACAAGTTGATTAAAATCACTACATATAGAAGAGCAGGCAACTCTGATGTGTTCATTTTTACCATAATACAGACCAACAAGAAATTGTGAAGTCTAAAAAGATGCATATTTCATGTATTTAGTTCGCACCCAAGGCGAAAGCAGAGAGAGACAGCATAAAAAATTGTTCCAGATTTCACTTTAATCAAACTGAGACCTAGATTTTGAGGCCAATTCACTGCAAGTGAAGAGATCACCTCAAAAAATTAGTCTCAGTCTGGTTGTTTGGTTCACACGAGGATTCACATGAGTGTATTCATACCTCCATAAAAGGTCTGGACCAACTGCGGAAACGGACTTTGATCTGTTTAAACCAGACCAAATGTGTTGGGTATGAATGTGCCCTAAATCATGAGGGACACTAACATGTTCATTGCTGCAATACCAGTATTTATGTAATATGCAGCAATTCAATCTTTGTCAGGATGTGCATCGAGATATGTCCGCACATTTAAAAATAAAAACATTAGAGCCAGTAACATTTGTACAAATATATGTCAAAATAAAATGTAACATTAACTGAGTTGAATTGAGTTATATAAGTTTTTAAATTTTTTCAGATTTAAGTTTTATAGAAATTTCTTGCGTTATGAGTTCAATTCAGTCCTTTTTTTGTGTGTGTGAATATTCAATAATGGAAATCTGAGTTAATCATCTGAGTTAAAATTCAAATATTTAATTTATTAATAAAAATGTCTGATTTTTTCACCGTGAGTAAAATATACCTTATGAGGGAGTATGAGTGACCTTTTCCCAATGGTTGCTAAAGACAGGTGGAATAGGTTGAAGAACTATTATTTTATCTCCAGTGCAATTCGCTGATATTTTATGCAGTTGTTATGTGATTTATTAGTAGAAGAGTTTACATTAAAAAGGTTTACAGTCAATGTTAATATTTCAAATAAGTCTGTTAATTTTACCTATAATAAAAACATTGTTAAAAACTTATTTTTCATATTTGATTGATCGTTGTGACAGCTGGAGATAGGCACCAATACCCATCCCGACCCAATGGGATAAGGGTGTAAGAAAAAAAATGGATGGACAAATAATTTTCTTATTTAATTTAAGAAAATTGCAATCTACATATTAGTAATCAATTAGTAACTCTTTTCTTGGATTAATTGATAGTGCTACATCCACTGTGAGGGGGCTTTTTCACTCTCCTAAACTTCTATTAATCTGCTGCTTGAGAGAAGCAACTTTGGAGCATGCTTTGTTCCTTCCTCCCAGTCTTCATGTAAAGTTGATGCAAACATATTTGTAGTCTGAACAATAACCTAATGGCAGAAGATAGAAGCCTATCCTGACATTTTGTCTGCAACAAACTGTTAAAATGCAGATATTTAACCAAATTGCATTATTTTGTGTTATTAATTAGCTCTAATAGGTAATCTTTTATTCTTTTGTGAACTGCAGAAGAGGGTTTTTTTTTTTGTTTGTTTGTTTTATGAGTTGTTAGACATAATCTTTCTGTGAGTCAGTTATGTATTTTGTAATATTAATCTAATGGCAGAATCTAGAAACCTGCCTTTAGTCATTTTATTTTGCAGAAATATAAAAATGTATTCTTTATTTGCCAGTTTATTATTACTTTGCTTATGTAATTAGCTTTTTTCCTCCCCTTTGACATTGAGCAACATGTGTAATGTTTATGTTTCACTCCATTACAATGCTGCATGAGAGAAGCAAGTTAACAGAACTATCCTGATTCTTTCTCACTATGTTCAAGAATGCAACATCAGCAGCACGGAGAGATGTGCATCCATGTTGTGCAATTGTACGTTAAAGAAAAACAAAAGCTTCCTTTTCATAAAAAAGATTATGTAGCCATCTCTATTTTGAGAAGAGAAGGTTTTTTGCATCCCATCAGAAAACTATGACTGTGTGAAAAAGCAAATAGAAAATGTAAAATTACCAGGATAATGTTTAATTATTAAATGTTATTCACCAGCTGAAGTCTTCTTATGGTCAAACAGATTCTATTAGTCTTTATTACTTCTTTTGACTTTATGCAGTTACGAGCTCTATGGATCGACCATAAAACATTGCTCCCACACAGGATGGTATGGAATTGCAATTTGTGTAAGTAAGTATTGTTCAGTATAAATTATTCTCTCTTTTTTTTCAGCTGAAGTATTTTGTGCCTGGAACAGCAACTTTCTTTTTCTTTTGCCAATTTTTCCAGATGTTACTTGTTCCATGCCGAGTGTCGGAAATGGCACACATTCTTGGAATAGTGACCATAAACCAGAATATCGACAAACTATAAATTTCACTTGTAACCCAGGATACAGCTTGCGTGGGGCTAAAACCATTACGTGTAATAGAAGGGGCCAATATGATCCTGAGCCACCAAAATGCATTCGTAAGTTCTTGTATTTTATTTCAGGATCTATAGAAAATGTTAGCTAAAACAACATACAAACAGTTTACAAATACACTTGTGAATAAAGTAAACTGTGTTTCCACTATTTGTAAAATTGCTCATTGTCCAGCCAGTCATTTCACCACTGTATAAAACTGACAATGTTACGTCCTGAGATGGAAACCTAACAATATCATGGCTAACAGTTATTTTTAGCACTTTTCAGTTAAAATTATTCTCTTTTTTTTCTCAACTAAAGTATTTTGTACATTAAACAGCAATTTTCTTTTTCTTTTTCCAATTTTTCCAGCTGTTACTTGTTTCATACCGGATAAAGTGGAAAATGGCAAACATTCTTGGAATAGTAATCTTGAACCAGAATATCGACAAACTATACATTACACATGTAACACAGGATACACCTTGCTGGGGAATGGAATCATTAGGTGTACTAAAACTGCTGAATATGATTCTGAGCCACCACGATGTGTCAGTAAGTTCTTGTGCTGTTATTCAAGCTTTACAGAAGATCAGTTAGCTGAGACAAGATACAAAAAGCTTGCAAATAACAAATCATAAGCAATGAAGAATAACTATATGTTGAAACTCCCTGACAACTTGGTCATAAATATCTAAAAAAGCAACACATTGTAACGTGATCAAAGTAATTTTAAGAACAGATGACAACATAAAGACAAAAATAAGTGGCTGGGGAAAAAGTCGATGAAATGTTTTCTTCACCAGCCACTGTGAGCAACGGAGAATATGCTAAACTTCCTTCCCTGATTCCCAGGACATACAGTTAGGTTCATAGCTGGTGAGGCACTGACTTCACCAGATTTATAAATACAGAACACAATTCTCACTGCTGACTCCCTTCTAAAAAGCATTTTACCAAGTGGTACTTTGACCACATTTGAGTGCATAATTGGACATGATCAAATAAGGGACACTGGAATCATTAGATGTGTCATCTCCTTCGAGATGAGAACTGTTACTGAAATTATATTTGTAAAATATCCACAGTTGAATTACGAGAGGAAACGAATTTCCTCTCGCCGTTTCTCCTTAGCCAGACCTGAACACGATTCAGAGTCCTCAGGTGAACCATCACAGATAGCACTTTACTCTGTCTTGTTCAAGCAGATTAGTTCATCTTTACAAAATTAGATATCATCTGCAAGAGTGAGTGTTGTTTAACTTGCATTTTACATCTAACAAACAGTCATCCATTATGCCTTTTATGGTCATTTTGGCTCTATGTAATCCTACAATAATGTCCACTCTGTTTTTGTTTGTTTGTTTTGTTTTTGTTGTTTCTTCATATCAAAGAGAAAGACTGTGGTCTTCCAGCAGCAAGACCGCACATGTTATTTGATACCAGCCAGGGTACTCTATTTGGTGCAGTGGTTACAGTAACCTGTGAAGAAGGGTATGTATGATTCCAAGTATTTAAATTCCATAATTATCTGCTTAAATGTCATTGTGTTATCTCAGAAAATTAAGTGTATGCGGTGACTTGCAGTAACTCCACTAAGTGGAGTATACTGGACACCTGATTGTCCAGTAGACTCAGTTCAATTGGGGACTGAAGACTGAAATTACAACATTTGTTACATTATAGCTGGTATGGTTCACTTTCACACTGCACGGTGTTAAACAATCCAATGTAATTGAAAAATCCTGCTCACCTACTTAACTTTGGTGTTGTGGCAGTTGCATCAAGATCTACTGAGGAAAATAACATGAAAAGCTTAAAAGAAGACACAAGTGTGACTTTCTTCTTCACACGACATAAACAACCATGCACACACACACAGCTTGGGAGAATTTAGACAGACCAATTTACCTGAAAGTCTTGTTTTTGGTCTGTGGGAGGAAGCCGTAGAACCCGGTGAGAACCCATGCATGTCCATTGAGAAAATGCAAACTGGATGCAGAAAGACCCCAGTGTGGGAATTGAACCCAGGACCTTCTTGCTGCAGGGCAACATCATTACCAACTGGTCCACTGTGCAGCCTGTATAAAACACTCTTTAAAAATATATACATATAAATATGGCCAGCATTATTTTTATTAGTTTTTGTGCTTTGCTTGTATTGTGGGAGCAGTAATGAGAAAATGGAAGACATTCAAGACTACTGATAATACGCCTTGATTAGGGGATCCAAGAAAGATCTCACTCCATGCATCAAAAATTCCAGATGGAAAATGGTAAATGGACTGAACATATACAGCTTTTCCAATCATTTTGAACACTTAAAGCGGTTTACATTAGAGTCACATTCACCCATTTGCATTC
>VMRN01000942.1:0-10397 GCA_010277015.1 Poeciliopsis turrubarensis | reverse complement strand
ACAACTACTACCCCAGCACCAACTACTACAACTACTACCCCAGCACCAACTACTACAACCACTACCCCAGCATCAACTACTACCCCAGCACCAACTACTACAACCACTACTCCAGCACCAATTACCACAACCACTGCATCTGCAAATGTTGCAGCCACCACCACATCAACCACCAGTGATGCATCTAGCTTTAGACTTGGTCTTCTCCACCTGATACTTGGATTTTTCATCTTTATCATTTAGCAACTTCACAATATATTATGGTTGTCCTACCGAACAGAAAAAAAAAAAGTGAAGCCAATGTTTTTTGAAGACTTGCTATTTACCACTGAACAAAATGAAAAAAATGGTGTAACTTTATTTTACATTTAATACTTTTTAATAAATGACCTTGTTTAATATATATTTTATTAAATAAATTTCTTTGTGAACTATCTACTTTTCTTTTTATGTCATTGTTTCTTTTACAATAAAGATTTCTAAAAGTATTTAAAGTATTTAAGTTTTTTAATTAAATTGCCATTTTGAGTATATTCCATTTGGTTCGTTTTGAAAACTTTGTATGTGAAAATTTACTTTTACTTGAATTAGATAAGATGTTGTGCTATTTAACAATCATGTTGGGTACTTGCTGTATTTCATTCAGTTCAGTTCATTGAAAACCATTCATTCAACAAACCCCTTACCCAACTGAAATATACAAAGTATACAGTTAAAAGGTAGATTTAAGATAATTTATTCCAATTCAGCCTAAAGGGAAGACAGAATCATTTATCAAACAAAATCGTTGATGTAGGGAGAAAGTGACGTCAGCTTTCTGCTCTGTAGTACACGAAACAACCACCAGCATTGTGCTACTGATTGCTAACAGCTATTAGGCAAGAGTTTGTTCACCCATCCGTCTCCCTACATCCAGTGGGTGGCGCAGGTTGCTACAATCCATAGTTGCCACACAGGCTACAAACATCAAACGTACCCAGTACAACCCTTTCATCCTATTGGCTGAGAGGTTGCCGGGCAACTGTGCCAAAATCATTTTCAAAAACAAGCACAGTCTGAGCAGAGACTAAGTGTGAGCACGAGAAGTTTTGAGTATAAGCATCAAAAATTTTGAGCAGAAAGACATAAAATCCTGCTTTCAAACTGAAAAGATGCCTCTTAAATATGATTAAAATGCACAGATCAGTTGTTAGTACAACTTTCTTTAAATAAAGCAAGATGTGTGCTTCTACTGCTACAATGTAGAGGTAGGGAAACAGAAGCTAAATATAAACAGTAGTCTTTTAAAACACATTTATTGTTAAACATACTTTTACACCAGAATAAATCAGCATAGAAAACTATAGAGAAAAGCAAATATAGAGGCTCACAGGCCAAATCAGGGCGACCATAATTATATATATGGCTCCATAGACTCTAGAGGGACACATTAAACATTAAGATCATATTTATGTGCTTAAATAGTATTTTATTCATCAAAATAAACTTAATTTACTTTAGACTGCACCAAATGCTTCAATATGAAAATATTGCAGCATAAATACACATCAGTAGGATTTCTTCATTAATTAATTGATTGCAGAAACATCTATTTATTATTTTTTTATTTTCACAATTAATATTACACATGACCTTCATGTAGCCTTAAGTGAAAATATGTTTGACTCATCTGCTTTAGAAAATGACTAAGGACAATGTATGACATAAAATGAAGTCCAAAAAGAGAAAGATATTTGTGGGATGTCTGTTTTTGCATTTTTGGGTTACATGACTTAATTATATTGTTCGTGTGAATTCCTCAAACCATTCAAATGCTGACGTGCCTAAAAGGGTGTGTCAAGGTGTGTTTAGGTCTGAGAGAACAGAAACAAAAAAATAAAGCGAGTTTTTCATGCGAACACGGCCAGCCACCTTTACTGAATACAAACTTTAGTACTACTGCTGCTTTTAAGAAGTAGGAGAAGGAAATTAATCTACAGAATCAACAAGATCATCATGATGAAGCTAATCTTTTTACTGAGTCTCATCTGGGCGTTCTACAGTACAGGTGACACTATCATTTCTTCAACAAATGGAGTTGGTAGTTTTCAGCCATTTTCTTACATAAGGTAATGCAAATTACAAATAATGTTGAGATGTTTAACATTATTTGTGAGAATATTTAACAGTTAAAATTTTGAAGCTTGACATGGAGATGTTAAAACTTCTGCTCATTTTTTGCGTGTTTCAGTTTGTAAGAGAAGAATTATTGGTATCATACAGAAATAGAGCTGTTTATTTTATTCTGTGATTGCAGCTGGAGCCCTGACATGTATGACCTGCACAGATCAGTCGTGTTCAAACACAGTACCGCTAACATGTAGCTCAGAGACCATGTGTATAACAGCTACCATTCGAGGTATTGTTCTGCTTATGTTTTCTTTTATGATGGAATAATGCATTGCAGATGCATTATTACTAACACCACCAAACTTCTCCTTGACTCTATAGCTAGTCAACCTGGAACTTCAGTAACACAGCTCTACAAAGCCTATGCAGCTTCCTTTCTGTGTCCGGCTATAGGCACCTCAACTTTTTCAGTCAACTTGGGATCGCAAAGTGCAATTGCATCTGCTCCGTGCTGCAACACAAATAACTGCAACTCACAGACTCTGTCTGGTTGGTTTCATCAAGAGTTAAAAAAATATTTTTATAGGGGAGGTTTGTGTTTGTTAACTTTCTCTTCCACTGTCCTCTGATTCAGCCCCCAGTCCTCAGCCTACTAACTCCCTTCAATGCCTTGTTTGTGACCCCACAACATCTCAGTGCACCATTCCAATAACCTGTTCAGGAGATCAGACCAACTGCATCTCAGCAACTTGTAACTTTAGCAAAATACTAACTAATCTTAAGTACATTTTTCTTAATATCAGTGAGAGCAAATATTAATGCTTAATCTGTACTGAATGCTAGACAGTTAGAAGTTGATTATTAAAAATTTATTCACTTAACAGAAGAAGTGGTACAGAACTTCATTTATATTGCCTTATCAAAGATTTAATGCAATTATATCCTGCTTTTTACATCAACAGTGAACGATGGAACAAACACATTTCGTACAATGGGTTGTGCATCACCAAACACCTGTACAGCTGCTTCAGGTCTGGGAAGTTTGCCGTTCATGCAGAGTGTTGGTTCAATCACAAGTGGATCAACCTGCTGTACAACTAGTTTGTGCAATGTTCCAAGTGCAACAACCACCACAGCTGCACCAACGACTATCACCAGAACAACTGCTGCAGCAACAACAACTTCATCAATATCTCTGAGCATCACATCCACAACAAGAGGTGACAAATTAAAAGTCTGAAAGCAGAAAGGAAAATTACAAAAGAAGAGTGCAATATTTAATTTTATAAATGTTTTGTGTTTCTAATATTAACTCAGAAATCAGATATTTTGCCTTTCAACTATCTCAGAACATCATCAAAATATCTGTAAAACAGATATTTTTCACCTCAGTACTTACTTCTAATTCCAGATGGAACCCTGTAGAGTCTGACCTGCACAGATGCGACAAGTTCAAGCACGGTTTCAGTGACATGCAGCTCAGAAACGATGTGTATAACAGCTTCTGTCTTAGGCATCATTCTCTTCATGTTGACTTTTACTTTGGCGTGAGCTCTGATTTGTTTTCCAACAAGAACCAAATGCTCTTTGACTTAGCAGCTTCTTCATCTGAAGCAACACAGCATCAAATCTACAAAGGCAGTCAAACTTTTTCTGTCAACCTGGGCTTCCAAAGTGGTGTAGCCTCTGCTGAGTGTTGCAACACCAACAACTGCAACTTACAGACTCTGACTTGTAAGTTTCATTGCAGAAAAAAAAAAACAAACATTATGAATTCTGCTCTTTATTAAGTGTCATGACTGTGGGTTTCTGGGTTTTGTTTTTCTCTTCATTTTCTTTATAAATTGTGTTTTAGTTCACTCTTTGATTTATTCTTCTTGATTATTTGTTGTCAATTTCTTGTTAGATCTTTCTCATTTCTTTCTCATGTTTTTTTTTTTGTTTTTTTCAGGCACTCATGGTGTTTCTATTCATCTTGTTACTCTGGGTTTAGGTGTTCTTTTATGTCTGAATCTACGTCTGTCATTTTCTACAGATTCTAGTAATTTCTTTGTTTCATCCCTCTAGTTATTCTAGCTCTGTGTTCCTTAGTTCTTGATCAGCCTCGTTTCTGTTTGGGTCTTTGGTTCCCATTCATGTCTTTGTCTCTTTCTAGTTTACCATGTTTTGTTTAGTCTTAATGTTTTTTCAGTATTAGAATCATTTCCATCTCCCTTGTGTTTCCTCCCACCTGAGTGAAGTTGCCCCAGCCAGACAAAATTGGTGTCCAACAACTCAACTACGTATGTGCTGGTTTATGCAGCAAAAGTTTTTGTTTGTGCTGCTTTGGTTTTAAAATATTAATGAAAGTTAATATTTAAAGGACCCCCAGCCCCCCAAATTTTACTAAACCAAAATGACCTTTAAACTTTCATTAATATCTTCAAAGCCAAAGCAGCACAAACTTTTTTTTCTTTTTTTTTTTTTGCTGCACAAACCAGCACAAAAAGTGCTACGTTTGACACCAGGTTTGTCTGATTTGAAGAAGACGGGGGCAGCTGGTTGACTTTTCATAATCTCTGGAAAGATTTCTTAAAATCTTTTAACTGACAGTGGTGCAAACAAACAATTTTCCTGCACAAACATTTGACAAAAAATGTTGTCTGATTTGAAGAAGGTGGGGGAGCTGGAGCAACTTCACTCAGGTTTTCCTCCCTCACTCTTTTGCGTTTTCTTGTATACCTTCCCAGCTTCCTATGCCATCTTCTGCCAGCCCCTCAGCCTGACTCCTGCTCCAAAAACTCACACCTACAATAAAGTTACCTCGATTAGCCATTGTTTCCACTTTCTGTTTTCCACTTTCTGGAGATATACCTCCAGAAATCATATATTTCTGGAGGTATATCTGATGTCTGGAGGAGGAGTGGAGGAGTATTTAAGCTCCTCCACTTCAGTCACAATTTGCCAGTCAGTCTTGTGACATTCACGTCACTTTCTCTTTGTCATTTTCTTCCTTTCTGCCTAGTTGCTGTGTCTCTGGTTTGGACTTGTTTTGGATTTTATGTGTGTATGTACGTGCGTGTGTTACTCTTCTGTTACCATTTTTGTAAAATCATCTACTGTATTTTAAGTTGGTTTTGCCTGCTGCATTTGAGTCTGATTTTAACTAACCATGACATAAGCTGTTGTTGTGTTTTGTCCCATCATGTTGTTATTGACAGTACCTGGTTCTGAGTATCTAAATGGCCTGAAGTGTGTTGCTTGTGACCCCACCCCTTCTCAGTGCAAAACTCCAACAGCATATTCAGGAAATGGGGGCAACTGCTTTCCAACAACTGGTGAGTTTCCAGCCTTAATATTTCAACATCTCCTCTTTAACTTATGCTAAACGTATTAATTTTCATAAACTTTTCATACATTGTGCCAAATATAATTTTAAATACTGGAAATGCAGTAATGTCTAAATGTAATTTACATTTGAATGCATCTACTGAAAAAAGACTAAAGAATCCAATAGGTTAGAATCCTAAAAATGAACATTTCAGTTTTTCCAGGGATATTCAAGTTTTTCTCTAAAATGTCTATTTTTGTTCAACAGCTCAATAGCAGAAGAGAAATTATTTTGACAAAAAACACTGTTTTGAAAATCATTTGACGTTAACAGTAGCAGGTCTTTGGCTGTAAACTCCAAAACTCCTGCTGGGAACCTGGCTACTCAACCTTTCATGATGAACTTTCCAGTGGAAACAACCTGCTGTGACAGTGTCTTGATCTGCATACATTAACCCCACCACCAACCACCCCAACCACAGCTCCAGCTTTAAAAGTAGCACCAACTACAAACTACGGATGCAACTCCAGCTTCAACTACAACAAAAGAAACACCAACTTAATTTTTTTTTTTTTTTCCTGGGGAAGTCTGGCCAGGGTAAACTCACACAAATCCCAGATATCAGCCATCTGGGACTTTCATGTGTTGAAATGTAACCAGTATAAATGTTTTCGACTTGGGCCTAGTTAAATCTTTAGCTCTCTCTTTTTTCAAGTCAAGTTAGATGCAAAGCAATACAGAATTTATTTCATGACATGGATGATTCTGAGATGGTTTTATATTGTAACATCTTGTCAGTGCTGTAGACTATGAAAGTTTATTTAAATCACACCTTTCACTGAAGGTGAAAGATCCAAATATGTTCTACGATGCTCCTGAGCACAGAAACAAAGAGTAGTGACCGAAAAATATGTGCCAGTTATCAGTTAAAAATGTCTTTGATAAAGTCATGTTTTAGATGAGTTTGTAGGAGATTATCTGTTTTCCAATCAATATAAAATCTTAATCAAATTAATAAAAGCAGTCTTGGTGAAGAACAGCACATATAGATCCAAGTTTATTATTTCACTAACCATCCAGTAACGAAGTTGTTTTGTGTGACTTCTTCTCTGAGAAAACCTTCAACATGAGGTCTTTGCAGCAGAATATGGTGGGTTTCACTTGGACACTTACATTTGGACATCCTTCTTTGCATTTGCGTCTTTTCAGGTATTTTGAGGCAGCTTCTCCTTATGCATGCGTTTCAATTGTTGTGCCAAAAATGTTGATCACTAAATCAAAGCTGTAACTTGCAGGCTGCTTCCTTGGGAAAAAAGATGTGCATATTAAGATTTGCAGTCGATAGGTAGTGAGGCAGACGCAGGGGACCCAGGTTGGTGAAATACAAAAAATACAAAGTCCAAAACCCAGCCAGCACAGATTGAGTGGAAGGCTAAGAGCTCAAATTCTGGTAGCAACTGGTTACAAAATTACTGGTAGCAGACAAGACCGCAAGACACACTTGACAGATTAGACAAAGATCCGACGAGGAACAAGGAACGCAGGTAGGATTAAATACACAGAGGGTAATAAGGGAAACGAAATACAGCTGAGAACAATCAAGGGGTAGACAGAACAACATTGAGACTCATTAGACACAGAAACCTAAAATAAACACAAAGAAAAGTCAAATACACACAATGCACACCCTTACAGTAGGCAACAAGTTTCAGTCCAAACTGAAACTTGTTCATTAAGGATGCACACCTCTAATATCTATTATGGTTATATTGTGTTATTAATATTTAAGATCCTGGATTTACAACATTTTGTTGATCTAAATAATGTTGCATAAATATTTTTTATTTTGCATCTTTATATTTAGAAATCACCATAGCATGTACTGTATATGCTGGTAAATAGTAAGATTTCTCTTCACCTAACTTTAACAAAAGCATCAGATATTACTCTGATGAATTGTATTCTGTGTTAATTTAGCTATTATTAGGGAAGATAATATTTAGATGATACAAAGTATAAATTCTTTACAACTGATGAAACAAGAACAAGTCCAGCACTTGGTTTCATATGTCCAAACACTGGGCTATCACTCAGAATTTGGCTTTTTTGACCTTTACCATATTTATAAAATCACAGTTTAATTTTCAAGACGTTTTTGGACAAATAAACTGAATCACCATCTGTGAACAACATCTCCTATTGTAATGTTAAACTAAGAGCCTTTTTGCAACAGTTTTCAAGCAAATCCTTCTGAAAGCCAGGGCTTTAACGATATGACAACAACTCAGACAAAACAAACACAGACACGTCCCATTTCACTAAGAGAATTACAGTAAGAAGTTTGGACACACTTAGATCACTATACCTTGAAACAGTTTGAGGATTTTAAGGTAACACGGTGTCTGTATATACTTTGTTTATACTTTCATAAACAATTTTATGAAAGTGTAAAATATAAACAGTATAGGAAGGGTGAGTCATCGTAGAATTCAGGAAGAAACTTGGTTCTGATGTCCAAATGTACATGTCGTGGCCTTCTATTTCCAAAAACCAAAATTTCCAGCAAAGGCCTAGGTTTTAACAGGTGATTTGATTTGAACACACTTCTGATTTGAATGTTTGCAAAAAATATGTCATATATTTCTTGCAAAAGAAGTCACAAAATTAATTACTAAAGTGTCTTAAAACTTTGTCAAAACAAAAAATAATCTCAAAAAGGTGTTCCTAAAAAGTGATCCAAAAAAGTGGTCAAAAATCATTTACATCCCGTCAACACACCAGACATTTACCAAACTATAGACCTCCACCCAGCACCCGGCAATTACTCAAGTTTATGGGAGGGTCTAACAAATAACAACGTAATCTAAACAATTCCAAATAGCTCAGTTGGAGACAAACATTTGTTGAACCTTTTGAGCTGTCGCAGTGGGTATGAACTCCGTAGATGTCGCAGATACTGATGTATCCTGGTTTGTACACAAGCACAGGAAACATGACTTTCTTGATCTTGCATAGAGTTGTAGATTTTCATCTTTGCATCCGCCTTCACCAACTCTGTTCTCAACGCCAATGCTTCTTTTCTTGCTTTTAACTGAAGTTCTTCCAACTCGAACGCATGGTTTTCTTGCAGCGCATCCACCTCCGCTTTCAGAGCGGCTCTTTCCACCTCGGATTCCATCAGCGCCATTGAAGCCGCGCGGGAACTCTTACTCCGCGCACTAAAAGCTTTATTAACTATACTGGGCACCGTGCTGGCCGCCTTGCTGACTGGTTTAGCTGCGGACCCAAATAGCCTTTTAAGAGTCTTTTCCGATCGTTTGATGCGCAGTCTGTGAGACGCTGTCTTCCGGCTCAGCGTTACGGTCATAAGATGCCGCTTCAAATGCTGAACATACTTAGCTCTTTTGTGCATCAGGATCGTGATTCATGCAAGTTTCGATTTCATCCTGAAATTCTTTATAACTGATTAGCTTTGGTTCGTACTGTAGCCGGGGCATTATGTTATGCATTGTTCCGGTTGCCCAAATAAGGAAGACGCCGTGTTAGAGCGCAGCTGAGTCATTAGCTGAGTCAGACAGGTAATCGGCATTTACATTTAAAAACGAGTAGATCGCTGAGAGGCTCAGAGTCCAGGGTAACCATACCCTCTACAGGTATGGTTAATATGAAGCGTATACTGGGTTCCGAATGATTTTCGGATGCCTTCATTTGATCGTTGCAGGAAACTTGCTTTTGGCGAGGACATACAGAATTCTGCTAACGTTTAGAGATGGTAAAGGCAGTTTATCATTACTTGTCTATTTTAAAGTATTTGTCTAATTCTATTTTCTGTGTGCAGGTTGGCCTGCTACTGTTTCAGTTTGAATATTTATTGATTACATTCTTTATTTATTTTTTTTGTGGAGGGGGGGAGTTTCTTTGTCCAGCCCTTTGGGCTTGTAGCATAATACTCTATGCAGTCCCTGGTCCCAGGCTGTTTTTATCTGGATTGAGGAGACT
This sequence comes from Poeciliopsis turrubarensis, assembly GCA_010277015.1. Lineage (NCBI taxonomy): Eukaryota > Metazoa > Chordata > Actinopteri > Cyprinodontiformes > Poeciliidae > Poeciliopsis > Poeciliopsis turrubarensis. The sequence continues at coordinate 979 of VMRN01000942.1, read as the reverse complement.
AGTAGAAGGGGAGTTTCTTTTTGTTCTTTGTTTACTCACTAGGGAGTCCTTTTTTTTTATTCTGTGAGTGTTTTTGTTTGGGGACACGTAGGTGAAGTTATATTTGTTTTTGTTATTATTTCTCCCCCAAGCAGTCTGATTTTATTTAATTGGAGTAACTGGTGGTCAGCTGTAAGGCTTCCAGGGCCAGCATAGAGTTAAGGTTTTAAAGTAGTTAATATTGTATATTAAAATGAACTGATTATTTATGTCTAGGAATTATTGTGAATTAAACTGTTTAATCTGCATCAATGCCTCTGATTATCTTCTCACAAACTTATGTGTGATCAGATAGAGAAAATACCAGGGAATTTAAGGTTCTCTACACATAACTAAGGTAGTAACCGGGGTCACAGTACCAATCACCATGATCGGTTTCTTTTTCTTCATCATTAAGCAGTCTTCGTACTGAAGATCGCAAGTCCATAAACTCCGCTAAATAATTATTAAACGTTTTCATATGTTCGCCTATGGAGGATTTTGATTCTCCAGCATCAATTAGAGCATAAATTTCATTTATTATTCTTGTCAGTACGCTGAGTTTTGCTCTGTGCCTTTTAATTAAATAAGTTATTTTTCCTTTTGAAATCTTTCATCTTGCTCATCCATTTTTAACACAACTTTCGTTTCTCCAAATCCGAAATAAAATTGTCCAGAACAAACTTTTCTTTTTGCAGATCAGCGTCTCTGCTCTTTCAAACAAAATATTGCATTTACAAACTTTGCGCGTTTTCTCCAAACTTTCCGTGAGGTTTCATCCATCCAAGTGCGATTATCCATTCTTCCAAGAAACGTGTTTTAAGCACATGTGCAAATCAACCCCAGAGAAAAAGTAAAAGACCATCAAAACATTTTTACTTTGAAGTATCACATTTAAAGCAGCCACCAATCTGGATTTTTGTGCAATCTGTCATTCATTATCACTTCTTTGCTCATTGTC
>VMRN01000941.1:0-13416 GCA_010277015.1 Poeciliopsis turrubarensis | reverse complement strand
CTGCTCCCTCTGGTCACAGGAGTCATGCAGCCTGGACACTGTCATGTGTGAGTTTGGGGATAAGAGAGGGGAAACAGGGATTTGAGTCAGACTCAAGTCTGTGTGCAGTTATTATTACACCATCAATAAGATACTTACAAACTTTGCGTTAGGATTTCTGGCGGCAGCATTCAGGGCCAAGGTCGTCTCAAAGGTCTTCATTTCTTCAGGGGTCAACATGGCCATTTTACAAACCTCCTGATAAGACCACTCAGCATGACAGCCAAACTGACCGCACTCAAACCTGGGCTTTCCCTGTATTTAAATAATCACAGAAATGATCAGGACCAAAGGTAAAAAAGAAACACTTACATGTTCAACAATTTAATAGGAAGGTTCCTCACTTCCTTTTAACCAGTTGTTAATATTCTGTTAAAAATGCGACGTCAACACAGAAAATACACTGATGTATTAAGATGAAATATGAGATTCAAAATTTGTCAACTTTAAAAAATTTACAGCAAGTCTGTCGAAGGTAAATAAACTAAAAGCAGCAGAAACAACAAACATCCATGTAGTTTAATTCAGTTAAAAAGAATAAAGACATGGAATAAAATATTTTACATTTCACATTTGAAAGCAAAAATTATTGTCTACAAATCAAATAAACAACATGTTTTGTTTTCGATAAGATTTTCATATTTATGAAAAATTAGATTTTAAATTAATATAATGACAAGAAAATTAGATAAAAAAAAATAAGAATCGGAAAATACATGTGGAAAATGAACACCTCATTACTTTTCATCTAAATCAGAATAAGACAGTTCCACCAAACTAGCTTACAATTGTCTTTTTTTTTCTGTTTTCAATAATATTTGAATCATATCCCACCTGTTTGAGCAAATGTTGGCACCACTTAGTGAGGGACGTCGGCGTCACCACATGACCGCAGGACATCCGGGCTCTTTGGGAATCAAACCCTTCACACAGAACTGCACAAGCATCCAGTGATGCATGTTTACATACTAACTATTCAAACTATAAAACAAAGGTATGACAAACACTCCATTACAAATGCAGTGAAAACTTGTATCTGCAGCGCTGATGAACTGAAACGAGCCACTTACAGTCAAACTGATCCTCTTCATCCACTAGTGGGATTGTAGAGTCTCCCGGGTTGTAGCGCTTAGTTTTATCGTTCATCTTGAAAGGTCTCCTGGTTTCTGCTGCGATGCTGAAAACAGTCAACTTTATTTAGTCGAATAGAAGGAAACTTTCGATTTCGAGCCTGTTTACTTTGTACGAGTCACGTGACTTTCGCTTTGCAGCTGATCGCTGCAGAAACGCCTACAGGAAAAGAAGAACTGATGGATGGATGGATGGATGGATGGATGGATGGATGGATGGATGGATGGATGGATGGATGGATGGATGGATGGATGGATGGATGGATGGATGGATGGATGGAATTTAATGAACGACAGTGAAAAATCTCGACCACATAACGAATAAATATTATGTTTTATTGTTCGCAACTTCATAAAATCTAACTGGTGTGAATAAATTACAGTTTATTAAGAAGAATGAATAATCAGACTAATATCCTTTATTGTCCTATAAGGGGGACATTTATGTGCAACTGCAGCAAAGTGAAAAACAAACAAACAAAGAAACTAATATTTGGTACTTTATTTATTTTTTAGCACCAAACATGTAGACAAAGTAATTATTCAAATTAACAATTTACAGTTATTTTCTCTCACCACTTTTTATTTTGCATGTGACGCAATATTTATGTTTTCAACGAAACTTACAACACACGAGTGGTGACAAAAAAAAAAAAATCACAAAACCTCAGCAATTATTCATTTAAGAGAATAAAAGTGTTATATTGGCGATGCACTATCTTTCCAGTAAACAGGAGGGCATTATGTCCAGTGTGCAGTGCATCAGAGTGGAGCAGGGTCGTGGATGATCAGCTCCACTCCTCCGTTACAGCGCATCACTGCGTGGATCTCAGACTTGTGCTTGATCCCGCAGTCGGCCAACATTTCTGTCTCCTGCAGGGTTTTGCCTTTGTAGATCAGAGACATCTTCGTCACCGCTGAAACCGCTGAAACCGCTGCAAAGGCTGAAACTGCGGAAACTGCTGCGACCGCTGCGAATGGAAAATGCAATAAATCATCTTAAAGACCGACACTTTGCGCAAAACAAAGCAGAAAACGCAGTAAGACGATGTCCAAAATCAACAAGAGTGGATTTTTGTTTCTTAGAGAAATGCCCTATGAAACCTAAAATGAATTAAATCCTTTATAGGATGTAATGACATCATCAGACAAAATGCACCCCTAACATCTTAAATTGGTTCAAACTGTGCAGAACAAGCCGCGCATCTAAAGTCTCACATAAATGATAATTGTGGGTTTTAAAACTGGAATTCGGCTTTTTAAACTACATGCCATCTTTTCATGTGCTCCATGTCTCAATGCATCTGAAATGACAATTTCTCAGCAGGTTTATTTACCTACGTCACGGCGCAGCTCCTGCACTCTGTCTAAAAGAAACTTCACAGCGATGTGTTTAAGTTCCTCTTCGTTTTGACACACGCCGATCGGTTTCTTTATGTTCTGTTCTAAACAAACGAGGACCTGGACCTTGCAAGCCATGGCTTCTTCTTCTGACGACTTCAAACTCTGCTCCGGAATTAAAGCTGCAATGTGAAGAGACTGAACAGGCGGGAGGATTTTATACGAAAGAGAATTTGCTTTCACTTTTGTTAAAAGGCGTGGCTTCAAATGAAAAAAAAAAAAAAAAAATAATAATAATAATAATAATAATAATAAAGTGGATCTGAGCAGGGTTTGATATTAAATATTTGATGTTTAATAATAATAATACAATTAAAATAAATTTTTAATTTTTTCACTTAGTGAATTTATAAAGAAAGCTTTTGGACTTCCTCCTTAATTGGTATAAATAAAGTATGCAGCTAAGACAGAAGGTGATTTATCTGCCAAGTCTCGACATTTCTGTGTATTTGCAATTGAAAACAATAAAAAAGCCTCTTAACGTTCAGTTTAAAACATAACAGATTATAATTTTCCACAACATTTTAACACTATGATTTTACAGATGATTTAAAAAAATAAATCTCCATTTACGATAGACGTTCGACTTTGAGAAAGAGTCAAACACTTTTAGTCAAAAATAATGCTTCGTGAGTTAATTGGAGGGCATAAAATGTACAATGAGAATAAAAATTTTGCAGATATCATTTGATGTTTAATAAAATAAAGAAGTTTCACAGTTGATGAACATTAATAGGAACTGCAACATTTTAAGCTTGGATGGAGGAAATCAAGGTGAACCGGGACTTAACCCTGGGTGAGGGTTTGTCGTTTGCTTTCCAATTACCTACACCAGATACATTTTTTTTGTGATGTTCCTTTGGTAAACATATTAGTTCATTGTTTTCTGTGTTTTAAAAGAAACATCTTAAATCAAATAATAAAGTGCTGTTACATGGTCTCAGAACCAGACTTAAGAGCAAAGGAGCATTTGCTTTCACTGCTTGCAGTGGAGCAACTTATTCTTCAGCATTACTCAAGATACTTGAATCACTCCTTAAAACTCATTTTCATTCTTTGGCACATATGGATGCCCTGACATTTATCTACATGTCCTATTTGTTTATTTTACTGTGTTTTTTTTACAATGTGTTTGACTTACTAGTGGTTTTATGATGGTTTATGACTCCTGTCATTTTCAGAGGTAAATAAGACCTTATTCTGTGCTACTGAGATGAGCAAACGTATTCATATACGTTGTCATTTACACTAAACTGACAACCTGAACACATTAAATGATAAACTAACACACTGAAAAATTGATGATTAGAACAACCAACATTCAAGGATTAGATTTAGAACATCAAACAGTTCTCAGAAAATTTTTCTTTTTTACAGTGATTGGAGAAGAAGAAGTGCTGATCTGTTCAGTGCTTACATTATTAAGGAAAACAATCAACAACACATAAATGATAATCAAATAATACACATCCATCATGGTTCAGACTTGCTTTACAACTCACCTTTTCCCATTTTCCATTCCAAAAATGAATCTTATTATATTACCTTACCATTATGAGAGGCGCCACTCAGTGGATGGATGCTTATTAGCCAAACTCTGGAAATAAATAGGGTGACAGGCTTTAGTGAAGAGAAAATAAACTGATCAACATCAAATTAAACCAACCTGACAGGTGAATGGACTTCAACAACAACTAGACAATAACAAAGAAACACAGAGAAAAGGTAAGATTTACAATTGGTTTATTGAAAAGATTACTAGAACAAAAATCAAACAATATGTATATAATCTACTGATTATAGACATATAATTTATGTAGTGTACTACATAGTATATATTGATTATGTATTACAATACATAATCAATATATGTATTGATTAGGGGTTGTGGTTTTGCAAAAAGCTAAAAAGTATAAAGAATACGATTTAATTATGTGTTTCCAGTGAGCTGTTGTAAAAAATTAGCTTGTTTAGTTCATTTTTTTTTTTTTTTAAAAACAGTCATTTAATAATACAGTAACATTTTAAAACCTCTGGGCCTACAAGGTCAATTCATTATTATCCTGGATCTACTATAATTATAGGTACAACTGCTCTGCTAACTATTCATTTCTCTGAATAGGACAAGCGTGTTTATCACAGTTTTAGAGCACGATATGTTTTCTTCACACATTTTCCCCAAAAGTGAAAGATAAAAAATGAGAGAGATCGATAATAATCAAAGTAGTTAAATATGATGTAATACAGCATGATAAATATAACAGTATTTGTTTCTGAGTTGTGATGCTTTGTTGACATCTGGTGGCAGTGCAGCGATAAGGCAAGGCTCAACAATGACCACAAGACTCTTCATCCATGGTTTCTCCTGCTGGAGTAACTACAACCAGTCAGTCACTCTGCATGACAGTGAACTTCCTTAATTTAATTTAATTTAATTTAATTTAATTTAATTTAATTTAATTTAAGTTCATTTGATGGGGACAGATACACATCGACATATACTAACTGAACAGAACAGCAGTCCCATGTTTGCATAAAACTACTTACAGCAACAGCTAATTCACAGCCCTTGTCCCTAGATGGGCTTTTTAAACTGTACGTCTAAAGACTAGTAAATCATGAAGCAATAATCATTTAAAAAGCACAACATGATGTTGACAACATATATAGAGTCCTGCATATAAAAACAGCAAAACATAACAACATTAAGTACGGATGCAGTTTTGTTTTTGACATTACCAGAGTTTTGTTTGAGTGTTGTTTGTTTTGTTGAGTTCATGAGCAAATTAAGTTTATTTAATGCAAAACTTTACTTTTATTGCAGAGGACAAATTCAGAGAAAAGCACACTTAAATCAGAACGTAATCTGACTTTAGAAACAACTGTCTTCTTCTAGGTCAATGAAAGATGACGGATTATTTTCAAAGTGTGAAACATTAATAGAGTAGAAAACAACAACCTCCATGTTTCAAAATCAAACATGTGTAAGAAAAAAATGATTTAGTGTTTAAGAGAGAAACAAAGAAAGCATGAAAAATGAATAATGTCTTATTCACATATAAACAAAAGACACAAATCATTCACTAAACATATATTTGCAACATCATAAGGGGACAAAGTGATTACTTGGATCTGTTGATTCTACAAATTGTCTATAAGACAAGAAGAAATTAGAAAAAACAACAGAATTGACAACTTATAGGAGCAGAATTGCTCCTATAAGTTGTCACGTCCAGGCACATATTTCCATTTTATATCAAAATAACTAGTCAAATAACTACATTATCTTTAATTGTTAAAATGTTATAAATATAAATATGACTTCAAAGAAAATTAACTTTGCAATTTAATGCCTTGAAATTGGGCCTCTATTCATCCATTTGTGAATGGATGGATAAATATACAAAATATACAATATACAAAACAATTTGAATAATGAGTTCAGCCGATGCTCATTATTAGGTGTTTGCTAATTACTACTAGCTAGTCTGAAGTAGCTGAGTGGGGGACTGAGAGAGAAAGGCTTCCCTGTGAGGTGGAAGCTTGGAAACTTGACGATCCAACAAAGTGTTTTGCAGAGCTGAATGGTTGCCATGGAGATTAAAGGATTCTCAAAATGAAGAAAGAATCAAGGCGACACTCTAGGCATGTTTTGATGAAGGAATGACATTATAACATGATGTAAGGTTAAAGAAAAGTCCATTTTGCATAATGCTGCTCTTTTAAATTTTTGTTTTGTTAAAATGTAACATTTTTCAACTGATTTGTTCTCAGGTAATTGTGAGCTAAATAAATTTGAATTTAGTTAATTTGATAGATCCATTCTATGGCGAACCATGATTTAGTAATTTCTGACTAACGAGTGGTCAAACACAGTGGCTCGCCAATCTTTTGTCGTCTTTAGTGCATTTCCAACAAAGTAAGAAGAGTAACCCTAAAAGAAAGAGTAAACCAAAGAAAATGAATTTATGCAGAAGGACCGTCATCCCAATAATGACAATCCAGATAATTACAAATGCAAAAAGTAACAAAGTTAACAAAGACAAAAACAAATGATTGTGATTTTTATCACAGTCTGAAGTCATTTTTCCCGTATCGTCGTTTTCACTCTTGTCATCGTCTCTCAGTTTTTTCTGCTCTTCGTCTCCATCTGTTCCTTCATCTTCCTCTTCAGTATTTGAATTTATATTAGAAACTTGTGATGAAATGGACCCAATATAAATCCTTCTACAGTCTGTTTTCATCTCACTTTTCTTCTTGTAAAACAGAAGATGGGCACTTCGGGATCTGGTGAATAAAGAATGCAAATTCCAGTTATGATGAACAGTAAATATAAACAGAAGAAGAAAACGAAGGACAATAACTAACCTCTCAAACTTTTTCTGGAACCTCTGGTTATCAACCTGTTATTAAAGGGAACAATATCAAACTTCTGCTGTGCTACAACAAGGTGAAATATTGATTGTCAAAGTGAAAAACACCCACAGTTGCAGGATAATTATCTCACCAGTGTCACATTGGAGTCACTGAACTCATACCAGTTTTCTTCGTCCTCAGGCTTGATTGTTGCTGTGTAATGGCCTCCGCTCAGAGTCCCAGAGTGATCCACCAACCCATACAGCTCATATGTCTGGTTCTGATCCACAAAACACACACATTAATCTGGAAACTGAAAAGAAAATGGGCAACAATCACAATAATGTGAAATATACCTCAGGTAAGTCGACGGTGTGACAAACATCCACAGCACGGCCGTCTTTAACGTATGACATGCTGTGATAGTTGTATTTGAACCTCTTCAGCAGCAAAATCAAAATCTCTGGATGATGCTTGAGTTCATATTTCTACATGAAACACAGAGTTATTAATATGTTAACTATACATAAAGACACAACCTTTTTTACTGCCTGATATTAAATCAAACTAAGACTTTTCTGTCCCTGCACAATAAATATTGTGCAGGGACCACAATATTTATTTACTTATTTTTAATTTTTGGGGATGCATCATATTGTGGGAGTAACTGATATAAATATGTTGCTTCAAAATGTAGATATGTTGTTTAAGAAATCGACCTGGTAGTTATAGCTTTAGTACAGGAAGGTCCTCCAAAATGGACAGTGACCCTAATTATACTGTCCAATTAATTAGGGATAACAAAGTCAATGTCTTTGACAGGCCAGCACAAACCCTTGAGCAAGGCAGCCTGCTAAAAAACTGATTTAAAAGAACAGTTCTGTGAGGAGGAATGGGTCAAAAGTTTGACCCAGGTTATGACGTTTTAAAGACAAACTCTAATAAAATATATGTAAACTTCAGAATTTGACAAATATTTTAGCTTCTCTTTCATTATTTGGATGTTTAGCTAATAGCTAATCAGTGCATTCTTAATACATTTTAAAATGCTGTCAAAATATCTGTTTTGTTGTTGTTGTAAAATCACACACTTAGACAAAACAAGTTTCCCTTTACTTACCACAGTAGTGTCACGTTTGTCTCCACAAGCATCACAGTACAGCTGGTCGTCTCCATAAAACCCTCCATCCTTGAAAAACTCCCGAATCGCATCCTCCTGGAACAGAAAACACATTTTCTGTTACTGCACAAACCTTCACCAGGTCCTTTCCAGCTTCTGCCAACACAGTTTCTACTAAGTAATAATCAGAAATCATTGATTATGCCAGATGACTTTGATAAGCAGAGTTTTGTCTGGTTCATAAAATGGTTTCCATTGTGCAGGTTGTTTCTTACCACACTGTAGTTTCCATCACTTGAATCCATCAACGGGAGAGAAAGAAACAAAAATGGCACAAAGTCTTCAGTGTGTGAGTCACATTGATCACAAACAGTCCTGTGAACCAGCTCTCCTCTGAATATCTGAAAATACAATTTGATTTAAAATCAAACACTTTTATTTTTCATTGTCACTCTCTCCATTCTGACTTTCATGAATATTTTACCTGTGATGCTTCATCGCTGACCAGAGATAAAATATTCTCCAGGTACTGACCAGCATCCTGCTGTTCATACACTGAGAGAATGAAGAAAGAATGAGACATAAAATTATATGTTTTTATGTTTACATTTAATGCTTAAGCTCATATTTTATGTTCATCCATGTTTCTTCTAAAGCTTGTCTAGCTTTATGTTGAAGCTAATGCATTCGCACATCCTCAGTATGAAGGAAAGTGTCCTCCTTTATATAGAAGCAAGCTAACAGTTGATAAATGTATCTGATTACGTACCTTTTTCAATTCTCAGCGTCTTTGTAACTTCTGTGGTTTCTGATGTTTTTTCTTTTAAACTCTCAAACAAAGTATGGAGTCGAACATTGATGTTGTCCTCTTGGTGTTTTGAACAACTGTTTATAGGATATTGTCAGAGATACAGAATATATATTTTAAAAAAATAAAACAACAAATATTCTCCCTACACAAAACATGCTATATGATTTATTCACTAACCTTTCTACAGCCTCTCTGAACTCTCTGGTCATGAACAGAACCTGCAGAATGCTGTTCAGGTAACATGTTGCTCCTTGGTTTCTCAACCCGTGGTACTTAATGTCTGCGGGACGTTTTGTTATGGAACAATGCACAACATTAATAAAAGACATGCAAACAAATAATTATTAGCATCTCAGCATGGACGGCTTACCTTCCTTCATACTGAATCGCTAATGACGGCACGGATATGACTTTTCTTCACAGCGCCATCGTAGAAACGATTTCTGCTGCAGAGCCACCGTGGAAATAAACAGACAGTAAGAGGCACTCCCATGACCGCAGAGAGTCAGAAAACTGCTTTCGCTTTCACTTAGCGACTTAAACATTTCATCAAGCTGACTAACACTGGTAATGTCATGAATGCTCACAGATATAAATACTGTATCAATTCTATTAAATCAGCTCTGACAGCTGCAGGTTTTGGGGATGTTACTTCTTCAGAGCAATGAGAAAACAGATCTGTAAAAATAACACTGACATCCACTATTAACAGAACTGGGGTAAACATTTGCAGCCATTTTCTATGAAAATATTGTAAATATTGTATGAAAATAAATTAAATTGAATTAGAATTTAAATACCTGCAACATCTCAAACTTAAATGCACTTTAAAAACAGAAATTACAGAAATTGATGGCAAATATCGTCATGACTTAAAGAGATCGACATCCTAACACATATTTTCCAATATTTTTTGTAACCAAAAATAAATAAATGAAAAACAATTCCTGTTGCTTCCAGGAAGAAATGCCAAATGGCAAACTGCGGGGAATTTTGGTGTCACTTGTAAAAATGGCACTGGCTTCACGTTTCCAACAAACAAAGAAAATGAAACAAAAACTGAGAGAGGATCTGGAAAGCACCTAATAAATACGTGGCTCATGATTTTTATTTTCTATCAGCTTCCTACTAAAAGAAATGTTATTCTAACTGGAAGGTTTAGTATAAACTCTTAGGAGAGTTTGTTGCTAATGTATAAAGCTTGGAATATGGAATATAGGCCACTTATTCACCGCTTTCTTACGTCACCTCAAATCAAATCAAATCAGAAATATTTTATTAATCCCAAAAGGTAATTAAATGTTGTTACTCATTTTAATTCAAAGTTCTTTAAAGAGTTATTGATTCAATAAATTCAATAAATTAGAATACTACAGAAAAGTCCATTTGCTTCAGGAACTTTGTCACAGATTAGATGGAGTGATGACAGAAGTCTGTTTGACAATCATTATTTCTGTTATGTAATTTTCCACTTACAGCCAATAAAAACATGACATTTAAAATCAGAGTATTACTCAAGACCATTAACGATTATTATTTGCAAAAAGTACTTTTAATCCGACAAAATATGCTTCATCTGAAAGCATTTTCTAATTTATTGAATGTGACTGTGAATAATAGAAGAGCCAGTCAATAACATGTCAGCAACTCAATGCATTAGACATCTGGGTGCAGCAAAGATGAACTGATGAAGCTCAAAGTCGGCATCACAATGAGGAAGAGTTTATCTAAGTGATCTGATAGCTTCTTAGAGCCAGACTGACTGGATGAGTTTTTCAGAAACTGCTGCGGTTGTCACGCACACTTTCCTCTCTGTTAGAGAGAATGGTCCAAAATAAAGGAAAACTGAGGTCATGTGGATAAAAGGACACACTGTCTGAAGAGAACGCACTCACTGGAGTTAGATTGACTAAAGTAAAGGTAACTGCATCTCTTAGCAAATTTCTGCATGCGCGTTAGATGTTGAAGCTTGAACAAGGTGGGCTACAGCAGCAAAGACCACACTGGGTTTAGCTGTGAGGCTGTGCTCAGGTTCTCCCAAATCAGACATTGACAGATTTGAACAATCTTTCACAAAACTAAAATAATCTTACAGGGCATCTCAAAGCTCAAAGTTTATTGTACTGTAACAGTTTCTAGAGTTACCAAATCTCAATCCAGAGCAACTTTGAAGATGGTGCAACTGCATCATGGATGGTCAACAAATCTAAGGCAGTTGAGACAAACAGAGACAGTTTGGTGCTGCGTCCAGTGATGTGGCTGCTTCTGGGTCCTTTTTGTCTGGTTTGGCACTTTTGGATTTAAAACAAGTTACTCAAAATATAATGTGACTAGGGCATTGTGGTGGTGCAGGGGTTAAGCAAAACCCACATATGGAGGCCTTAGTCCTCGACGCGACTGTTGCAGGTTTGATTCCCGGCCCGCTGACCTTTGCCACTTGTCTTCCCCTTCTGTCATTACACACTTTCCTGTCAATTCACTATTAAATAAAGACCACTAGAGCCAAAATAACCTAAAAATAAAATGTGACCATCAACCTTGAAAAAAATCCTCTATAATCACTTGTAATTAAAAAAGGTATGATTAGTGTGTGTCTAAGGACAATTATTTATGAGAACACAGTTACACAATTTATCAGACCGATAGGTTGCTTTGATAGCGGCATTCAGTCGTTTCTTGACTGCCATAAATTCTCTATCAGGTTTAGGTCAGAACCGAGATGCTATTATAATTAAAGCCAATGGGGGTTATTTTAACAGTGAGGGCCAAGTCCTTTTGGGAAATGAAATAATCAAGATTTCCTTAAAGTTCATTAGCAGTGATAGATAATTGCACTGAATTTGAACGAGAAAACAAATACCAGCAGATAGAAGGCTGTGGAAACTTCCCACTTGGCATCAAGAAACGCTTCTTTACTGTGGAACCGTTTTCTAAATGAAATCCTCTTTCATGTGAAAAGAGAACTTTAAATCACTCAGTAACATTGTGGTTGTCTTTCTCTTTCGCCCATGCAAAGAGAAATGAATACAGCACTCTCCGAGCAACCAGTCTTTGACAAATATCTTTTGTGACCGAACATCTTTGCAGAAGCTGTCAGTGATCGCAGACTCAGAAGTCTCAAAACATGGCCATCATATTTCTCTAATAAAACACCTTTTTGCAATCTTATGTACATTTCAAAAGTTTAAAGAATCTTCATTTTAACTCTTCACTTTGTATTTTTCAAACTGACTAATGTTTAATTTTGTTTGGATTATAAATAAATGCAAAATTTCAAGTTTCACGGCTCGCTCTTTATATAACCAGAACAAAAGCAGCACTTTTATTTTTCCAACAACGTCTGATATTCAGTTTGACCTGAATTACATAAAAAAATTAGATCAAAATGACAAAGGTTACATTAAGGAGAGTGATGTGGAAAAAAGAAAACTATTACCAAGCACTGTCAGGTGAAATCACTCAATCGGGTTTATTGTGCACAACACATAAAGCTTGTAGGACAATCAATAATGAAGACGATCTGGGTGAAAAACTCTGCCAGGAAGAGACAACACGAGTTTTATACCAAGGGAAACATGGGAGAGTCTGGTTCCCTTGCAGCTGCAGCAAAACAACTCGCAATCTTGTGTGTTTAGCCCAAGCAGGTTCTTTTAGTGAAAGTTCACAAGCATTTAATATGACATTATCAGCAGATGTTAACTTGTGGTAATTTTCCACCACAGAGAGCACAAAAAGTCTTTGAATGTTACAGAATTGCATGATGTAAACATCATAAAAGAAGCATCAAACAACACAAAATAGCGACGTTCAATGCGATAATCCTTCAGACATCAGTAGGTGTTCAAGCTGTTGTTGCAGGGAAACTGAAAGTCTCATTACTTTAACAATGATCACGAAAAGATTTATCTGGACGCTAGTTTATAATGAGTAGAGCGCAAATATGATTGGAATTGTCATAATTGCTGCTTGTTGATTTGAAATATCATTAATGAGAAGCAAAGAAGAAGCAGGTAATCAAAGAACAGTGGCAGTTGACATCATTCACATCATTTCCTCTGCCACACAGGGATAGACGTCTGTCTGGGAACAATGTCAGTGGAGCACACGCCGTAAGCATTGTTGTTTCCTGTGGTTGAGCATTCACTAGTTGTCTTGAGGCAGCCAAAACAAAACGTTGTCTTACATCGGGGACATGTAATGTTTTTGCATCCTTTCCCAGTGTGCTGCAGCAGTGAGCCGCAGGTGGGACAGGCACGGACCGACGGACACCCTTTGACTCCTGCTGCTAGCTTAATTTGCACTTCTGGACACTCTCTCAGCGTCTTCAGGGCAGAATTGTGGCAGTCGTCGTTTCCGCAGCGCTCGGATCGAGGCTGTGGACCTTTCCACTCCCTCAGACACTGCCAGCAGAACCCAAAGCTGCGTCCCGTCTTCGCTGAGCAACCTGGGCAGCAGACATAGAGGTTCAAGCTGCTCCCTCTGGTCACAGGAGTCATGCAGCCTGGACACTGTCATGTGTGAGTTTGGGGATAAGAGAGGGGAAACAGGGATTTGAGTCA